>PQWD01002315.1:199742-229544 GCA_019425675.1 Leucinodes orbonalis
AATTGACTGGCAGAAACATCTAGAGAAACATCGATGATCAATGAGTAGCTAAAGTGCGGCAGCAAAAATAATGGTTCCAGTAAAGGTACGGTAGATAATTATGTTGCATTACAACTGCAACCAATTATCACGAAATACAAACATTAAACTTTCGGTTACAAAAAATATGATATTCTTATAAGACGAACGAAAAACGGAAGGACTTTAGAATAAGAATTATTTTGGGCACAGGGAGAAAAATCTATATGTCTTCCAACTCCTGATTGCCCTCATTTGTATTTCAGACAGGTGACCGATTGTGAAGTTAAGAAGAGCGTTTTGGCCGTTGTTTCGAATGCCGTCGGTAACTATAGCGTTAGTCGTAAAATGATAATCCATCTACTTAATATCCTTCCTGTTATTCTATTAGTCCTATTATTTCCCATAACTTTAACCACTCCCTTCGATCGGGTGTTTTTCCTACTGTCTGGAAAGATGCTCAAGTGATACCCCTTCCAAAGAAACCTTATCCTGCTTCATTATCTCACTATCGCCCTATATCTATTCTCCCATTTCTAGCTAAAGTTTTTGAGCCTTCTCGTTCATCAGCAGCTTAGTAATTTCCTTTCTATTAATAATCTCCTAAATCCTTTCCAATCTAGTTTCCGTCCTGGTCATAGTACGACTACAGCTCTCGTGAAGAATACTGATGATATTCGCCGTGGTATGGATACCAGAAGTTTGACTGTGTTGGCGTTGTTGGATTTTAGTAACGCGTTTAATACCGTTGACTTTGATATCCTTATCGGCCTATTGCGCTCCCTTAACTTATCTCCATCGGTGCTTGGTTGGTTCCATAGCTACTTGCATGGGCGCAGACAGCGCATTCGGGTTGAAAATTCATTTTCTGCATGGCGTTCTGTTTCCGCTGGCGTCCCGCAAGGTGGTGTTCTGTCCCCTCTCCTTTTTTCTATTTTTATTAATACTAAAAAGAAGTGAGATTATCTCACTTCTTTTTACCATCTATATGCCATCTGCATATAGATCTCCAAATTTATTCGCAAGGTAGCTTGGACAGTCTCCACAAAGTAATTCATACCATTAATGCTGATCTATCTCGAGTTTTCGAATGGAGTGAAGCTTTTGGGCTCAAGGTCAACCCTAATAAAACTTTGGTTATTGTTATGGGTAGTTCGTGGTTGGTTTCACGTATTGATTGGGATTTAATGCCCTCTATTATTTTTGATGGAGTCAATATACTCTTTAGCAAACTTGAGAAAAATCTAGGTATTCTCATGGATAGTTCTTTTAATTGGGAGAAACATGTCGGTGAGGTGTGCAGGAAAATGTTTGCATCAGCGAGTTCTTTCTCTCGGCTTCGGAACTTTCTACCTATACCCACTTAAATTGCTCTTGTGCAAACTCTGCTTATGCCTATCCTGGACTATGCGGACTGTTGCTATACTGACATAAGTGAATCGCTACTGAGTAAGCTTGAGCGTCTCCAAAACTTTGGTACACACATTATTTTCGGGCTGCGTAAATATGATCATGTGTCTCAATATCGGGCTCAGTTGAAATGGCTAACCGTTCGTCGACGACGCGACCTACATATTCTTTCTCTCCTTTACAATATTTTATTCAATAAAGGTATTCTTTAATTTTCTTCCTTCTACTAAAAGTGACAACTCGCGATCTTGCTGGAAACTTCATCTTACTGACCCTTCACATTCCATACTATTATGGAATTCTCTTCCCGTATCTATTCAAAATTCTCAGACCTTGCCTATTTTCAAATCTCGTGTTAAATCACCTGTATATTCCTGTATTTCCTGTCTCTAATTCCCTCGTAATACTTCATACTTGACACCGGAATTTTTAATTTCTCTTCTTTTCTTTCTCTTCTTATAGTTTGACAGCACTTATGTGAATGTATATATATATAATATACATATATTATATATATATATATATATTATATAATATATATATATAATATATATCATATATATATATATATACATATATATACATACATATATATAATAAACTTAAATAAATAAACTTTTTTATTTTCTCCATAAACGACATCACATTACAATAACTCCAAAATTATGTTAACAAAAGGTACAATGTAGTCATTTATGGAGACTGGTGGAATTCTCAGACCTTGCCTATTTTCAAATCTCGTGTTAAATCACCTGTATATTCCTGTATTTCCTGTCTCTAATTCCCTCGTAATACTTCATACTTGACACCGGAATTTTTAATTTCTCTTCTTTTTCTTTCTCTTCTTATAGTTTGACAGCACTTATGTGAATGTATATATGTATATATATATATATATATATATATATAATAAACTTAAATAAATAAACTTTTTTATTTTCTCCATAAACGACATCACATTACAATAACTCCAAAATTATGTTAAGACAAAAGGTACAATGTAGTCATTTATGGGAGACTGGTGCCTGTTTAGGTTCGAAGACCCGTGGTACTGTGGTATATATAATATTCCATCCAAGGTATATGCGTTGCTACTGTTTTTTTGTAATTTATTATTTTTATATTAGTTATTTTAACTTAGGTTATTATTATATTTATTGTAATTTATTATTTTTATATAACTTAGGTTCTAACTTTTGCACAGTCCAATTATTCATTATTAAGAAACTATCCTCTTCTGAAGGTTGTCTGGAAGAAATTGCTTTTAGTAATAAGACCGCCTTATTTGTACACTTTTTTTTCTGTCCATGTTTTCCCTTGTAATGTGTTTTATGTGCAATAAAAGTATATTATTAATAATTGAAACAGAATTACAACATTGCCCAACATCAGCTCATTAAACGTCCCCACCGAGAGGCACGAGCCTACCCGTATAGGGTGATTAGGCCTTAGTCGTCCACGCGGGCCCAGTGTGGATTGGACGACTTCACACACAACCTTCGAATCTCTTCGCAGGCGTGCATGAAGGTTTCCTCACGATGTTTTCCTTCACCGTAAGAGTGTCGGATAACGTACATATATTTTCAAAAATTCAAAAACACATTGGTACGTGTCGGGATTTGAACCTAAGCCCTCTTGGTAGGAAAGCGATAGTCCACACCATTGGGCCACCGACGCTTATATCATTATCCATATTTTGTAAATTTGATTTATGAAATAAACATTGATCTGATGCTGCGAAACGTCGAAATGGTGTACAAACTGAGAACCTCCTTTTTTGAAGCCGGTTAAAAATTACCTAACATTGTAAACTTTAGGAATTATTTTTATGTAAAAAAATAGTTGGTGCAGCATAAAACTTCACATGATTACGTGTTATAACAAGATATATATTACCAAAAAAAGAAGCTCCTAGCCACCCGCAATATATTGTACTAAAGACGAGCCCAAACAAGAACAACTAATCGAGCGAGTGAGTAAATATATAAGTTGTGTGAGTGTGAAAGAGTACAACGTGTTCTTCCAATAGAAAGCTCTGGTCATGGTCTGGTCTGAGGTTTCAGTTCTACTGAAACAAGCGTTTCGTTTCACGTTGCTTTTATGTGAAAAACATTTAACCTACTAATTCCTAAAAATCACCTTAAAGTAACCTTTTGATCCGTGTAACCTAAAAGTAACCATTGCTGTTCAAAAATCACCAAAAAGGTTACAAAAGTAACCTTCTGGCAACGCTGGACACACAGTTTCGCAGTGTTGCCATCTTAGCCTTTTTGGGGCTAGATCACTGATATATATCTATAACTGGATCAATAATACCCTTGTTATACTATCAATAATACCCGCACATCATCATTTGAAGAGTTTGTGAACAACTGGTATAACAGTGCCGACAACGGCCCACATCCTCATCTTCGCAACATTGCTACCCAAAACACTCGACCTACTGATACCATAGGGCGCCCCCTGCCACGTGAACTAATTAGGAACCCAGAAGACAGACTGCATATATCAGTGAATGTACATGTAGGTAGAGTCATAAAACATACAATAATAATAACAATTGACGATTCAAAAGTATCTGCAGAATAAAGTTTTCTTTAATTTCTTTTGTTTGAAATAAAATGTAACGAATAAAATAGAAACCGGTTATGTCAATGTCAGACTTCTTGGCAAGGAAGTGAAGTGTCGTGCCGTCGGTTTTGTTTTATTTACTAAAATTTGTGTTTAACCGAATGTTAATGTGTAGTGATGGTGGATTATCAAACATTAAGTGTTCGTGAAAAAGTGCAAATGAAACTAAAACAGTAAAACGATCACTTTGAGATGTCTCAAGAAGTCCGCGTAAAGTCCCACATCTTTACTGAAACCGGTAGGGTAATCATATATCCTATCATACACCATTATCAACACTCATTATGTTCATTACTAAATTTTCATCAATAAAACAAAAGAAAATTTACCAATGACGAGGCAGTATTCCGTATGGTTTTAGCCTGTTCCCAATGGAACAAATTAAAAAAAACATATGTCAATGTCAAATTCAGCGCTGCCAGACCGTACCGAAAAGTACGGTTTTCGTAGTTTTCATTATACAATCGGTGTAGACCGTATTTACTATCCATCATCATTTTACTATATTACTGATTATTTTTTTCAATACAAACTACAAAGGGTAAAAAATATTCTGCAATTCGTTTCAAAAACTTTTTTCTTCCAACCAAACAAGGCTTGGCTGTTAAGTTTACAATTCTTGCCTTTCTTCCTTCTTTCCCAAGGAAAGATGATCCTAAGAGTGATGAATTAAAAAGGAAAAAAAACAGAATAACCGTCTTCGGGGCTATCACGTTATTCATATAATTGAAAAGTACGATAGGGATAATAAGATCTCGTCTTTGAATGGGCTATTTGATCCTAATGAATCCTTTTGTTTCAGTTCAGTTAGTTTTGCTGTTTCCCAACAAGCCATTCCCCACAGCATAGCTATGCCGAGATTAGTCCGCAATCCACCACGCGGGACCAATGTGGATTGCAGAGTAATAACGACAACCTTCCTCAGATAATAGCCTGGAACGAAGACGTCATCCAAAGCACGGAATCATCTTTTTTTGGACTTTAAGGTGATTCAGCCTAAAATTTGCTGAATAAAAGATAAAATAACACAAAGTGACATTTCCCCGTGGGATCTGAACCCATGATCTCCGGGTCACGCTTTGATCTAAGCCAAACACCCACCCACTAGACCACGGAGGCAGTTATTAATTTTGTTATTATTTAACAAAATAAGTCCCTATTTAGTTTAGTCCAAGTTTAAAATAGAGGCAACTAAAGAGTGAACTACGATTGATATACGGTTGATATTACGCCCTCACCACTTTATATTTTCTATTCTTAGGACTCTTCACGCTCCTGCCAAAGATGTTTAGTCTTGAGACGGTCTATAGTCCCGGGGTTTTCTCCAAACCTTAACTTTTTATACCTGTTTCTAATAATCTCACTTGAACATTGATTTTCGCCGCCCCGTGATTTTAATGAAAGGTAATTGCTGGTGGAAATTTAAATTTGTTTTAACAAAAAAAAACATTATTAAGGAAACAATACGAACCTTGAGACGTAGGAAAAAAAAAGCACAGCGCGCTCTGTCGAGACTTTGAATAGTGAAATCATTTTTAATGTTGCTATTCTCTTGCAATTATACTTTTAACAATTAAAGAAAAATCAAAAGTTTACTTTTGATTTCTCGAATTGCTCATGAACAAAGCGCAATCCGCAACCCGGTATTCTCCCCTCCATCCAAGTATTAACAAAAAAAAAATCTAGTTCTTGCAGAAGTATTCCGACCCAACCGTACCTTGAAGTTAAAAGCCGTACCTTTTTGGAAAGCTAACCGTCCTTTTTTGGGAAATCATACTGGCAACACTGGTCAAATTGTCAATACTCAATTTTTTTTTATGTTTCTCTTTAAAATCGTGTTGTAAGTCTCCACTATATTAATAAAACTTAAAAGAAGAAGATGAATTAAAATCAGTATATTTTATATTTATAGAATAAAGTTTTGGTTTCTTAACTTCATCATGCCAGGCATTGAAGCATCGTTGAGTGACGAAGACTATATTGTAATGCGAGCTAAAGACGCTCAAAGACAAAATATTTATAGCGCGAAAGCATGGATGTTAACAGCTAAAACATTATTTCCCACCAACTTTAAGATTCAGTTTGAAGCATACCAAATGGAGAAGCAGTCGGGAAATGTACAAGAAGCTGCAGAATGCTTTAAGTCATTAATAATGTCACGTCAAAACCTTAATGATTTGCTTCCAGAGATATCGGCTGTCGCAAATGCTCTTCGGTCACCGGAAACTAGCTTTTTGAGTCAAATGTTTGACAAAATATGTCCAGAAATACAATTGACCATATTGAAAACCAGTGTAGAAAACAGTGATGATACAATGGAACACTGCAGGTTACTAGTATTGCTATTGAAAAAGTTTCCTCAATTGGGAGTAGATAGTTTGGTAAAAACTTTAATAAATACTGATAAGTTTTTTTATGATAATCGCTATGCCCGTTTACTAGTAGTAGAAACATTACCATTACTGAGCTCTCTTGAATCCCCTAGATTACTTCAAAGATTACTTATTAAAGCTATAGACTTCTACAATTCTTATGTATATGATGACACAGAACATGATATTACTGATCCCTGGCAAAGGCTATATGGTGTGTTGGATTTATTGGGCAGACAATTGGGTTGGGACCCCTTTCTTATAAATTACAATAATAGCCTTAACAAGGAGACATATTTTCAGAAATTAATAAGTTTGCGGAATTGTGATGATTGTCGACAATTATTATATTGTGGCATTACATTTTTCTTACGATCTTTATATGAACAGAAATCATCCAAAGGGAATAGTATTTTAGTTGAATCTCTATCAGATCCAGACTTGCCCCCATCTATTAGAAGGAAAGGAGATATTGAAGTTACTGGAGTTTCAGCACAACAGTTTCAAGCAGCAGCAAATTGTTGGGAACTTTTACATAGCAATGAAGTGATATCAAGAGAATTCACAAAGTTAGCTAATCAGCTTCAAGTTAAACCTTGGGCTGAGGGATTTGTTGAGGAAATAGCATTATATAGAGGTAGATATGATGAGGCCTCCCCACCACCTACGCTTACAAACTTGTCAGCTAGTATTATTCGAGTATCTATAAATTACTTTCAGAAAAATTATACTGCATGTGTTGAAAGCATTTTGCTTGCTCTGCCACAGTTACCTGCTTTGGAAGGTGCAGTAGAAACAGAATTAATAGTAGGTGGAAGTCATAGGCACCTACATTTTTTGACTATGTCTAAGGTGGCCATTATGCACTATTTTTGCACATTATTAATAAGAATACTTTTTAATACTGCTAATAATTCAGACTTAACATATGGACATATGTTAGTATTAATGCAACTGGGTTGGCCACAAGAGGAAGCAATATTTATTCACATAATGGATGTAATTAAACAAAAAGGTGTTTTCCACTATCATTTGTTTTCTGCCTACATAATTCATATTGATATTTTGGAGGAGTTTACATTTATATGGAATGAACAGGGAAATAACATTGCACTGGACATTCTCCCAAATTCTCAACAACATTTGGGCCAGAGAAGGATTGGAACTCGTGGAGCAGATAAAGGTGTTAAGGAGGACTTTAAACAAGCAATGAAAGCTCAAGTAGCCAGAAGCAATGAGTCTATATTAAATCTTATGATCCAGTTTATAACATCTGAAAGATCTTATTTGCTTCAAATACTTTAATGTCAAAATTTTATTGATAAAAAGATAATTTGAAATAATATTTATTAGTTTTATTTTCTTTAAAATTGTTTATTTAAAAGTAACACTTGCTCCTTCTATAATAACTGACATGAATTTATGAACTACCTTCATATGAACCAACAGCCAATAACAAATTGCGACGAGTGAAATGTAAACATTTTATGGGAGAATTTTTAGTTGCAAAAGATCTTAGCAATAATTTATCTTCTTTTTGTCCCCCATTACTGCTTCCTGGTTCTTCTACACTTGTTTCATCAGTTATTGCAGCAAAATCCCAAAGCTTTATGTTACAGTCTAATGATCCTGAAATAATGGACAAATCTCATTAAGTAATTGTGAAAAAGGGCTTGAATTTATGCACCATCAAATAATAACTTGTCATTACCTGAAGATAAAATGGTGCCATCCCGACTAAATGCTATAGCATGAATAGGAGCAGTGTGTGCTGGTGGTAGAAGAGAAGCTGGTAAGCCAGTGGAAAGGTCCCAAACCATTAACTCTCCCCCAGCTCCACCAGATGCTAACCATCTTCCACACACCGAAAAAGCGACTGCATAAATAGTTGACTGTAAAGTAAATACATACAACATTCTTATACATGAAACAAATTAAACTACTAATAACACTTTTAGAGTTATATCCATAGCCTAATAGATAAAAACAGAACCCTTATAGATTCATCATGCCTGTCTGTCTATTTGTCACAGCTTCTTTTCTCCGAAACTATAGGAACTTTACTATTTGTATGTTTATATTATATGAACCGCATTACGCTCTTCACAAGAAATTTGAAAAAAATAAATACAATAATTTCAGGTTCCCCATACTTTGAAATGAAACTCAAAAAAAAATTTGCTTTAATTTAGCTGAAATTTTCAAAAAATATAGAAACTTAAAAAATATATATAATGTTTATAACAATTATAACGCTAAAACTATCACATAATGGTTTGAATGACATTTAGTCAGTAGTTTTTTTTAATGTCTTATAACAGTGAACCTTACATAAACAATAAACTAATAGATACACAATCTCACTTAAAAAATGACCGCAGCAAATGTCTGCCCACCAGCTGAGCAGAATTTTCGTTCATAGTCACGCTCGCTACATGTCATTATGAAATACTATAAATGTGCTCGTACTTTTTCTATGACGCGTTAAGGTCAAAAATTTAATGAATAATTTCACGTTCTAAATATAACAATAACTATACGTATGTACCAGGCTCGGACAGTTTTTGTTACTTATCTTCGTGATTGTGCATCTAGTAGGTAAGTTTATTGTTGATGCGTATTATAATGATCTTTATTGTTACTTTATTGATGAACTTTATAACTTAATTTTACTGGTACATTCATTACTAACCTTGTGGCCAGTCATAATGCGAACTTGAGATCCAGTTGAACAATCCCATAAACGAACTGTTCTGTCACTAGAGCCTGTAGCTACATAATTGGAGTTTGGGTGGAACTGTACACACTGAAAAAAATTGTGTTTAAAATATCAAATACTATCTTTAAAATTAGTAACAAATATCATATAATATACATACATCTACATCGGACAGGTGTCCAGCAAAGATCCTAAGAGGCTGATGATGGTCAGTAGCCCAGAGTCGAGCAGTTCTGTCGTGGCCACTCGACACGAAGTAGTGCCCATGGGGAGACCATCGCACATCCCACACTGGCCACACATGGCCGCGATACACCACCAGACACGTCCAGCATTGCAAGGACCAAAGGCGCACTTAAACAAATCATCATCATCAAATCATTAATGTCCTCACCGCGGGGCACGAGCTTATCCGTAAAGAGTGATTAGGCCTTAGTTATCCACGAAGGCTCAGTGCGGGTTGGCCAACTTCATGCAAAATCTATTTGCAGGCGTGCGCAGGTTTCCTCACGATGTTTTTCTTTACCGTAAGAGCGTTGGATAAACGTACAAAGAATTTTGAAAATTCCTGCCAATGAGCCACCAATGATCTTAAATAAATATATCATATCGAGATCGGCATCGAAAAAACGTTGTTATCCTAGTGATCAACTTCAACCAAGAAAATGAAGAATTGATTATCTAAAATTTCAGTATTAGTCGTCTTATTTATGGAGAATACTTATTATATTTAGCATGTATAAAGAATACCTGTTGAATCTTCTGAACAAGATAGTAATTGCGTTTTAAATGGATCAAATCCCACTTTGTAAACTGGTCCCGAGTGTCCATAAAGTGTACGACAAGTGTCCCTATCTCGCTCTTCCATCATTCTTACAAGAACGTCACCTAAAAATAATAAAAAATATAGACAAAACATAAAAAAAAATTCATTAATATATCATGGAAGTATTTATACCAGCTTCTCTGTCAATATCTTGTAATTTCTCAGCGGATTTCATTCCTCGCAGTCTTACTGGAGTCAACGTCCAAACCTGGATAAGAAGTGTGAAGTGAGAATCATCATAGGCCTTATAGGAGGACCACTGCAGGGCACGCGCCTTACCGCGGACCCAATGCAGATTGGTGAGTATAATATCGTAAGAATGTAGCCAGGACTGACGGCTTAACGTGCCCTCCGCAGTACTGAATCTTCTTACTTTTCGGAAAATCAGGTGATTCAGCCTACAATTCCTTAACCCAACTAGGGGAAATCGCCCAACGTGACATGATCCCGCGGGTTTTGAACCTACGAACTCCGGTTCACGCAACCGAACGCTGTACCCACTAGACCACGGAAGCAGTTAGAATGTTAAGAAGAATCACATTGCTTTGTCAAGCATTGTCTGAACTCTCTTGGCAAGGGTGAATCTTTGGCTAATTTGCTAAATAAATATAACTGATCATCAGCCTGTAAAGTTCCACTGCAGGGGCAACCCTTCCCACACAGCATGGCTATGCAGTTTGGGCCGTAATCCGCCACGCAGGCCCAAGTGTGATGTTCCCCAGCACGACCACGAATGATTATCCTCATTTCAATGTGGTACAAATTCATAACAAAAATATGTACGTTTTTGTACTCTAGGTATTAAAAAAAAAACCTACTCTAATATCATTGGTGTTTATAGGCCATAGACTACGATCTTCCGCAGAAAACTTGTACCACATTAAATTTAACATAATCATTTGTGGTCGTGCTTTTATTATAGGGCTGTGAACATCTGGGTACGCGAAAATTTCGGGAAAAAAAGGAAGCTCTGACGCATATGCGGCTTCAACCGGCTTATGACAGTAGTGTGCTCATGCTTTTGATTTTGTACTCTTTCTATGACACATTAAGGTCAAAATTAAAATGAATAATTTTACGTTATATATATAACAATAACTATATGTATGTGCCAGGCTTGGCCATTTGTTGGTTGACGTTTCTTTGTGATTGTGCACCTAGGTAGTTTACTGTTGATCAAGACCTCCCACTATGACCCTAGAATGAAATGAAGTTCTTATTACCTTTATTGTCGAGTTATTGAATCCCACTGCTAATAATGTAGAGTCTTCGCAAATGTCTGCAGATATAGCAGTGTGGCCACTATTCAGTAATGTGTAGAAACAGATAGAAGGTAAACTTTCAGGTCCCAATTGAACTCTCTTTGTGGCTTCTCTTAGTGCCTTTCCCTTTTCTAATTTATCAGTCTCTTTTCTAAAAATAAGTGCACTTACACTTTATTACATACGTTTAATAGAAAATGTACCTAAATATTAAAGAAATCGAAAGACATGAATGAAGTATAATATTCTAGTGCTTAATTTCCCCTTGAGTAATGAATGCTGAGAGATTTGTTGTCAGAATATGCCTGCTCCCGGCATTTACCACTTCAGAGAATATGGTATACCGAGTTAAAGGAATACAAAATATTATAATTATGTAAAATCTATTTTAGGAGTGTGTTATAAAAATCCAACTGGAATGGACTGTCAATTCCTTGTATTTATTACCTTATAATTAAGGGAGCTATCATCTATGGCAGATCTAGAGAAATTTGTGTATATTATGTGCACATCACATCAAGCATCTTTTTAGCCTTTCTGCATCCCAAAGTTGACAGAATTCTAAATTTTCATCAAAAGCACACAATCAAAATATTGAAATAATTAGAGATAACTAAATATTTATCTGATACATACAGTTCAGGCAGTGGTATACGACGATCATTAGGAGGAGCATTTGGATCAGACTTAGGTTTTTTTATAAATATGTTATCCTTTTTTGCTTTCTTTTTTTTTGGTTTATCTAGAGTTTCCTCTGTTTCCTCCTCGTCTTCAACAGGTGCCGGCAGTACATGTATGTCGGGTTCTTTAAGTAGACCATAATATACCTTCGTACGGTTTTCTACAAAATAAATCATAGTAATTAAGTTCAGAAACAGTCGAATAAAAATACCTATATCCAGTCTGGTGAAAATGTTGTAGTCATTAATTATTACCGTTTTTTGATGCTTCACCAAGAACACCACCTGCTGTGGCACGGACCTGAGCTAGTGTACGCCCTGGCCCATCATGCATATCTATTTGGATGTGATTATTAATAATGTTGATTATCACTGTAGAGTTTTTTTGTTCTTGCAAAAAACGCTTCAACTGGGATGAAGCATCTCGGGACAGTTGCACAATAAATTTGTTTGAGCTACAATAGAAAAATAAATATACTTTTAAAAAGTTCAATTATATTGAAAGGAGATTTAATACTCTTTTATTGGGTATTTACTATTTGTACAAGTCAGAACAGTAGTGGCATTCACATTTGCTTTGTAATTAAAGGTTTGATGCTTTTCAGTTTATTTGTTAGTGTTCCCAACATGATTGTGCTGGTTAATTTTTCTTTATCTTTTATCAACAAGTTACTATCTAAAACTAGCCAAAACAAGAAGAATACTAGAAAAAATAAAATAAATTCAAGATTTTTAAAAATTATACAGTTACTTTGCTGTTACAAAATTAAAAAACAACTCTTTTTTAAAGATCAACTGACATTTCACAAACCACCATTTAGCCCCAAACTAAGCATTGGCCTGTAATATGGATACAAACCAAAGGATAAACATACTTATGTACTTATTTTCTTGTAAATATTTTATTTTATTTTATACATCAGAAAACACCCAGATGAAAGGCAAAATGGTCCATTGCACAGACTAAGTGTGGAAACCAACTCCACTAACATAGAACACCCAAATGTTTGTACTGGCAGGAGATTGAACCCTTGGTGTAAAAGCCAATGTCTCAACCACTACACCACACAAGTCATCTAAAAAAAACAATTGTTTCAATTATTTGTATCTGTAACCAGTAAATTTGTAGAGCCATCCAAGTTGCTAATTTTGAACAAAAATTTAAACATAAGTAAAATTTTTTTGCATGACCAAGGCTAACTAAGCATTCACCTGTAATATGGATACTAAATAACGAATAAACATATATAAATGCTTTTTCTTGTAAATACATACATATTAGACCAGTACAGACAAGTTCATACATACAAATGTTTGTACTGCTTGGGGATCGAACCCCAAACCTTTGGTGTAAGAGCCAAAGTGTCCACCATTACACCAAATGGATCCTCATAATCTTAGGTATGATTTTTTAATGATGATTTTTATTTTACTTTTGATAGTTTAAGCACCTTAGTGGAATCCCATTAGAACATGTCACCATAAGTTTGCTGATTTCTTTTCCTACTATGATAATAATGATTACCTGTATATTTCAGCCATCTCATTGCCCTTGACTTGGTCTTTGTTTTTAACAATTGATAGCTTTTTAAGGTCATCTTGATAATAATCTCTTGTTCTGGGCCAAATTTTTCCAAAAAGTTTGCACCATGCTCATTATGATCATATAAAATTAACAGCAAATACATATGGACAAACACTGGATACAGTAATGTAGATAATTCATGCTGAAATCAAGTTAACCATAGTATTCATATAAATAAATATCCACTGACATTCACAAAGCGCTATCTAGCCCCAAGTTAAGCGTGAAGCCTGTATTATGGGTACTAAACAACAGATAAATATACTTACATACATTTTTTTAAAATACATATGGTATAGGTATATTATACATAGAAAACACCCAGACCATTACAAACAGATATGTTCATGCACACAAATGTGTTTGTACTGCCCAGGGATCAAACCCAGAACCCATGTTGTTGCAGTCGACCTCACAACCGCGACACCAAATGGGTCGTCAAATTAAACTTAAACAGGAATTCTCATTAAAGGATCCCAAGCTTCAGTTTATGGTGGTCATAGTCCAACTTTATAGAAAACAATAATAATCCACATTACGCTAAAATTTAAATGAACATGGGAGGTTATGGCTTGTCTTAATTGGTGTGGAATGTGATAACCAAAATAAAAAACTTAAGCTCTTTGACCCATCTTACCTTATAAATGTCTAAGGAATTTTCAATAAACTTTTTTAAGCTGTCATAGGCAAATTCATAACTGTATGGATCACTCTCAGTATGATGGGCTGTAAGAATACTAGCTATTTCCACTTCTGGTAAATCTAGATTTTCATATTCTGCATCACCTAAACTTGCTTCTTTTCTAAGTATCTCTTCAGTGCCCTGTACGAAAAAAAATTCAAGTGGAATAACTTGTAGGTATTCAAAAAGTATTTGCTGATTATGGACTTAGTAAAAAAAGGGAACATTATGGATTTAAAATTTTTTTTTGTACCCTAAGGTTATATTTCCGTAGAAGCTGTAATACAGCCAAAAGGGGTGTAGATTTATCCCCCATTTCTGTTTTTGACTCCTAAAAATTATGAAATTAAAATTAAGCGTCTCAATGGTAAAATGCTATGACAATGACAGTGTATGACAGGGAGTTTTTTTTTATCGTTTCATTTGTACTTAGCTATGATGTTACTCTATACTGCCTCTTCATTAATAAGTAATGTTTTATTGAATATAATTCGTATTTTTATTATTCATGAATTTAATAACCATAGAATAATAATAACTAGAAGAATAATAATATTATTCTGAGTTAGTAATGCTCGATGCTTGATAGACTTAGATAAACATTAAACTATAACTACTTGCATAATCTCACTAAAAATGTATCCGCGGCAAATTTCTGCCCATCGCGTCAGTTGGGCAGAATTTTCATTAACAATCACGTCTAGTGGCTAAGATTTTTTTTGGTTAATGGAGGTTTCACGTCGAATCTAATTAGGAAGGGCAGCGTTCGGAAATTAAGGAAGATCTTCTCGTCTAAAATACCTCGGTGTCTAAAGACTTTGGCCAGTGTGTGTTGCCAGCTATGACATCCGGAAGCGAAAAGTAGTCGCTCACTAAGGGCCTCTTAAATAGGTCCAAGGTTGCTCAACGTGTTATGGTTCTCTACGCGATAAGATCCGAAACGAGGATATCCGTAGGAGAAACAGGGTGGCCGACATAGCCCACAGGACTAGCAAGTTGAAATGGCAGTTGGCAGGGCACATAGTGTGTAGAACCGTTGGCCGATGCCTGATGGGGCGGAAAGATTCTCGAGTGGCGTCCACGCACGTAAAGGAAAACAAACCGACCCCCAACTATATCGACGGATGACCTGGTAGAGGTGGCGGGAGGCACATGGATGTCAACTGCTAGGGTTTGGGCCCGCGTGGTAATGATTATGGGAGGCAGTGTAAGTCAGCAGTGGACATATGAGGTTGTACTGATAATGATGATGATGATAAGGCCAGACGCAGAAGACCCAAAATCGGGTTATTTAATAATTGTTGTTAAATTTGTCTTTACGTATACAACTACTCCATAGTTTTGATTCAAGTAGTTGTTGTTTTGTTTAGTGTATACTTAGGGTTGCGTGTATACGCGCTACAAACATGGTAGCCAACACTCGGGTAAAACCAATACGAGTACAAATAATACTTCCTTGCGAAAAGAGTTTAAAATTTGTTGTTATTTTTGTTAGAGAACCGATCTTATATTTTGTTAAGGGATTCTGTTGGTCGTGTAGTGTCCGACATTCAGGACAACTTGTAAACGATTGTGATATCGAGAAACTATCTTTTTCGTCGTTGAGTTGTTGGTGCATTGTGATTTAGTAGTGAAAGAGTATGTTCCAGTTGGTATTGGAGTTTCGAATGATATAATACTTATATATAAATCTTGAATAAGTTCTGCAGTGGAGTCTTGGCAAGCGTAGCGTAGGATGTCCTCTGGCTCGATGGACCGACGACTTCCGAAAGGTCGCTGGTGGAGGCTGGATGAAAAAAGCGGAGGACCGGGATATCCGGCGCAAAATGGGGGATACTTATGTCCAGCAGTGGACTGCGATAGGTTGAAGAGAGAGATGTAGTGTGTGTGTATGTGTGAAATGTATAGGGTTTGTAGTTGTGTAGGTTTAGTTAAATATTTTACGGTTTTAACAAGCTGTCTCGCCGGATAGTATATACGGCGCGCTTTGGTTGTAAGACTCTGATAAATACGTCTTGGTCAGACCTGGGATGTAGGTAAGGTCAAAGTATTTAGTGGAGGCTGCTCAGACAGACGCTTTTCTTTATTGTATTTCTTATATTAATGGAACAGTTTTTCTTTATTTTGTAGCAAAGTCCACAATAATCGCCTTTGTTTCGGTTATACCTATAGGTATTACGTATCTATTGATTCCTGAATTGGCAAGGTGTATGATTAGTCGGAGAGCTGGCCGTTTAAAAGTCTTATGGATCAGATACATGAACAATTTTTTCTTCATTGTTCATTCAAACAAAAAAAAACTTTTTGGCCCATTGAATCCAGATTGTACATGCTTTATATAAGACCGCAAGCGTAATCGTAATACGATTAAGACCATTCACTAATTCGTTCGAAAGAAAATAATTTCATTCATACTTCGACGTTATATACATCTACTGAATGTCAAACCACCATATTTGGTTCCAATAGTCTCTCTTGAGACTGCGCATTTTTTTTTAATCACAGTTTATTATTATTAATGTTTTTTTTTCTTTATACAACAACAATCCTATGATATACGCATTAAGAGACATAAGTTTTGAAAAATCTCACGTGATTGGGGGATGGGGGAGGGGCAGAAAATTTCAAAAAACACCTCACTCATTTTATGGACGCCCTTTAAAAAAAATTCATGATTCTACCCATACATTCGAGTGTGTCGACAAGTCTAAGTTTTGCTCTATTTGTTGGGTTTGATATGTTATCGTTTCTATATTCCAGTAGACGTCAGGTTCAGTTTGACCCATAATAAGAGGGAAAATAAATCGGTCGTCACGAAATGATGTGAGACTTTGTTTATATATCTCAATATTATTTCATCTTATTGAGTTTCTGATCTCATCAAATCGAAAATTTATAAAAATAAATAGTCAATAATAACAACTACATAGGTTTCATTACGAGGTTTAATCCTTTGCATGTTGGAATTTGAATACAAAATGACTTTAAGCACTACTTAATATTATAAATATTAAGTTATATAGCTATTTTCTACAATAAAGGTAGGCAAGTACGTACCTAATTTGATACGTTTGCAGATTGTAGGTACTTAATGCAGTACAAGTACGATGTAATATTGATGTTAATTTCAAAATTATAACAATATTGAGTAATTAAGAACCTAAGTAATTTAATCTATGAGTATGTATAAAATAGGCCTGGAACTTGGGTAGGTGGGTACATAATTTTGGTATCAAAGCTGAATGTATTAAAACATGTTATTTTCTAATTCTGTTATTGTAAAGCAGGTATTACCTAACTAAAATTACTTAACCTGTTAATAATGCCTTACATAAAAAAGTCCCTTAATTTAACTACTTCAAATGGTATAGTTACCTTATAATATTTTTTACACAACTGAAACTATTAGGCAATAACACTTGTCTAATTATTTCAGTCAACGAAAATGTGATAACTGCAGTTATAGACGCTTGCATTTATCCTTTTTATGTCTATAAAGTATACCTTAATATAGGGTGCCTGCAATACCACGGTAGGGATGTAAGAAGTTAAAAAATTAAGACCATCAGTCCATGTCTCGTTACTAAAAGTCCAGAGTACTAAAAATGTATTATTTAGATATTTTTGTAAAGTACCTATTAAGGTTCTATTGTTTTCTTCTTCATTACTAATTTGTCGTTGTGCGTCGCTTGCTTTTTCATGATGTATCTAAGGTTGAGATTGCTGGTCGGGTCTCAGATAGGGCCGTCAGAGTCTGAAAAAAATAGTCCAGCGACACTTGAGGACACAAATTTGCACGTTTACTGCCAAACAAAACGCCTTTTGTCCTGTCGCCTAAATCCCAAAGCTAGTAGCCCAGTTTTAATTTTGAACGGCCAATAAATATTAAAAAAAAGAAGAATGAATACACTAATGTGTTTTCGAATTTTCGAAAAATATATGTTCGTTATCTGACGCGCTTACGGTGAAGGAAAACACCGTGAGGAAACCTGCGCACGCCTGTGCAGAGATTCAAAAGTTGTGCGTGAAGTCGTCCAACCCGCACTGGGCCCGCGTGGACGACTAAGGCCTATTCACCCTATACGTGTAGGCTCGTGCCCCTCGGTGGGGACGTTTAATGAGCTGATGATGATGACGCTATTTTTTTAGGAATTGCCGCGACATGTCTAGTAATTTGTTTCATGTTAGCAATGTGCGCTGAAGGCAATTGTGTATGAATTGACGATTAATATGATGAGAATGAAATTTCATTTTGAGGCGAGTAGCTGATACCAGTGTAATGTGTAAGATCGAACAGTTCTTTAGGACATTCCAAATTGTAAATATAAAACGATAAATTAGATAAACGAATTCAGGCAATCGGTGATTGAGGGATCATTGATTATTGCATCAGAATTATTTTATAACCTGGAGGCGCTGGTGGGGCGAGAATGATTTCTTCGCTTTATCAAGGACACCTAGATTCGCTGAAGTCAATGTGACTTTGTGCTTCAAATAAATGCAAATATGAACGTTACGGGACTTGCGGACACAAAAGATATACTTATCCATACATAATATATAACTTTTACTAAAGAGAGTGTTCTCGAACTTTTGGCTCGTGAAAAGCGGAACCTTTTTGAAGGGTTAAGTTAAAACCTATCTAAGTACTGTGCTTCCCCGGTGCTATCATTCGCACAGAAAATGGTAATAACTGATTTACATGTATATGTAATATAAATAGTTTGTGTATCTAACTATAAGAAACCACACAGTCCGGCGGAGTACCAGGATTAACGGGTAAGGACGTCGCTCACGAACCATGGATTCTGATGTTCTTACTAACGAGAATGCCGGTGATCCACAGGCAAATTCACTCAGAAATC
Source organism: Leucinodes orbonalis (assembly GCA_019425675.1). Taxonomy (NCBI): domain Eukaryota; kingdom Metazoa; phylum Arthropoda; class Insecta; order Lepidoptera; family Crambidae; genus Leucinodes; species Leucinodes orbonalis. The sequence goes on from PQWD01002315.1 coordinate 218,793, forward strand.
ACATAGGATAAAACCTTAATGTGTATTATGCCTGTCAAATGCCTTTGCAATGTCAAAACTGGTCGTAGACACCCATCATAGGTAATTTATAATAACATAATATTACTCTACATACTGTTTGGATGCACCCTATAACAGGCCTTAGCATTGAGTAGCAATACAAGAGTAAAATACAATTTCCTAAAACGACATTTTACACATTTCTTAATCAACGGAATTAACCTAAGTAAGGTACCTATTATGAGTTATATAATTATTAGAATTCGATATGTTTCACAGGTCATTTCTCTCGTCGAGGATGTATTAACAATATTAGAAATTACAGGGTTTCTAAAAATAAAATGAAGATCTTATTCTTTCGATCTTAGGGTGTATTCAGGCAATTTATGTTTCCTATTTTGAATTATAGTAGCAATTCACATATAATATCTAATTAATATTACTTGTATCAGAAGCAGTATGCTATTCTTTTATTCTCCGCAAAATGGGGGAGAACTATGTGCAGCAGTGGGCTACAAATGATTAAAGAGAGATCCTCGACGAAAATTATTTATTAAGGTATAACTTTTCGATAAATATTCCTTGGCTATTAATTAACAAACCCTTTTGAAGATTAAACATTAAATTGTCTAAATACACCTTGAAGGCATAATAAACACATCTTAAGATAGAATGAACCCCTGATTCGATAGGTTCTATAACGAAAATTAACTTAATTATGTGTGGAACGTTATCAGCCTTAAGATCCGTTTATTATTACCAATTAAATAAAGTTATTTACAGATCTAAACGTTAAGTCATATTTAATGAACTTAAATTGACTATAAAACATCTAAGTCTACTGTTAAATTCTATTTTTGGTCGTCGATAAGTAAAGCTATATTATTAACATTTTTTAAACAAAGTGTAGGTACATATAACATGCTTTATCAAGTGTGTACATAAATCATAGCATAGGAGATACGTAGTTAAAATTTCACACTAGGTAACAGTAACCATAAATTTGTTGTAAAATCGAATTTACTAAGTGACAGTTTAATAATATAAGGATATATTGATACTAAATCTAAGATCACGTTATTAACAAGTAAAGTGTTGTAGTATAAATACGTAAGAATCTACTAAAACTATTTCTAATTATTTATTTTGTTCGTAGTTGAAGAGTAAGTTGTATGTAGGTAGGTACTACAGTTGTTGTAAGATAATCTAAGAAGTTTTTAAGTTAACGTTTAACAAGTACCTATTTAAAATATTTTAATAAATAATCAAACGCCGAACAATTTTAATTTGGTAAACTTAAAACAGTTCATAGCTCAGAATGAAAATTGTATGTACCTGAATAATTCACTTCAAATTATGTACAAGTCAGTATTTCTTTAAATGTTTTTAAAAAACTGTAGAAAGCTACAAAAATGCTATTGTTTTTGAAGAGAAATCGAATTTGGATTTAAGTTTTCTCAGTAGCTTTCCAAGTTTACATCCTTATACATTAGAAGTTACCTAATATTACGAGTATTTAAAGCTTGGGACTATTCAGACAAAAGTCAACCATGTACTTAAACATACGACGAAGTGCCAGGCGGTTTTTACTTCACAGACGAAACCTTTTGTCTAAATAAGAGATACGTCTATCTCTTTCTCAGGTAATATTTTTTTTGTTTTGTGAATAATCTGGTATTATATTTTAAATGAAGTAAAATTAATGGAATATATTAAATAAATGAAATTTAAGCATTTATAGATTTTTAAAACTACAAAAGGTACGTACGTTGTACACGAGTAAATAATTTTATTATTTGAACTAAAATATTTTTAAGTATCCTTTAAGGATTTTGTTAAAAATATTTTTAAGAATATTTAAGAAGATAATTTCAACCCAGCATATTTTTATTTGCTCTATCAATAAATAAATGTTAGCAACTTTATGGCTTTAGGATACTTACTGAAGATTACTTAGGGTTTAGGTAAAACTTAATTTATTTAATACTATTCGATCGTTCATATCAGTATCAAGTCAATCCAATAAATATCAGTCTTGGTTTAAAATTACTTGCGTTATTTTCATTGGAGAAGTTAAAGTTCAACAAGCTGACGCTGTTCGATATTGTGGTATACTCATTAATTTTTGTTCTTTTGGCACGAAGAGTTACGATAATGATACTGGTGTGTGCGAGCGAGGATTCATCGGGAGCTTATAAGTCTTGGCTGGAGCAGTTGTGTGCGTCAAGCGGTCTAGGCGGTACGTCCTCGAAAGGCGCCACATGGGCAGAGGCCAGCTCGCGAGCCACTCGCTCAGCTGCCGCTAGTACCCGCAACAAGTTCAACCCAGCCAGTTTTCGAAGTTCTTCTATGTTCCATCCCTCCTCCATTAGCTCGGCGAACAGCAACGGGTATGATGAAACATCTTCCAATCCCTGAGGCGTGCTGTTGGGAAAATTCAGTTTTTATTAAAAATAAACTTTCATCATTATTCATTTACACTACCGCTCTATAATGTTGCCAACTATGTACATATATTGTACAAAAACATAATGCAATGAATTCCCTGAAGGGGTCGCTAATGGGCGGTAGGTTGATTGGCTTTATTTATAGCAGTAATGTGATAAAATTTTGTCTACCTTGTTGTGTTGGGACCTATTAATGTATCTTTGGTGTCATCATCCAAATGATTATAGTATTTAATAATAAGTGTATTATGGCTGGCCTGTGTTTAAGTATTGGAATGAACGTTTTGTTGTATCTTTTATTACTTCTTCCTAAAGTTTGGGATCCGGGACTCTAATAGAGGAGTTGTACATCTGTCTCGCAGGATTAATATTTAGTTACAGGTGGTTAAAGGACTTACTTATTAATAGTTTTACAACACAGTAGTCCTTAATTAGATTGTTTTCAACTTAGTAACGACTGGCCTTGTGTTTTGAGAGTGATATTTGTTTCGAAACTGCTTCTTTTCATCATCTTCATTACAGCCTTAAATGTTCACAGCAATGAAGGCCTCTCATAATGACTTCCACACTGAATGATCCCTAGCAGTTGACATTCATCTGCTACCCGCCATGTAAACCAGGTCAACAGTTCATCTAGTTAGGGGTAGGCCTCACTCCTCGATACAATTGGATAGGTTGTGTAAGCTCTTCATGTACTCGGACTGACAAAGTACCGATCGCATACAAAAAACTCAATACTTCGATATAGCGGTAGTCAATATGGCAACGTTTAAAATGAGTAAAGCCCAAACAACCCAAGTGTCGATCAAATCATAGCACGGGCGTGCTATCTACTTTCGAAAGCTCTGCAGTACCTAATTCGGTCCTCTCCGGTGGAGGGAGAAGTTTAACTCGCTGTAAAACTTTTCAGTCTCCCTTAAAATCTCTGGTTTGTATGAGACTACATCTCCGTTGTGGTCATGATGAAGTCAATCGCATTTCGTGCGTAACCACTGGGGTTTCCCAGTTCATATTGCTACACTTTCACTCACAATCACTCGGAATAACTACCTTGCGTTGAAGTCTCCCAAAACGACAGTAAAGTAAGTTTTGAAGATATGCATTGATGTGCTAATATCATCGTCGGAGTGCTATTAATTCGGTGCGTAAACCTGCGTCACATTCAGCGCATAGCGCTTGACATAGCATGAAAGGCGGCACCCACTACTAGCTTGTTGATTCACAATGATGTTGATGAGAAGAGACTTATGGACAAAAACTGGACAACTCTCTGGGATAACTGGTCGCCTTCACGGTTATAAAACAGGTTGTCGGATTGCTGTAGGTATCCTTTCCTTCTCCTCTCTTCGTACTTCACACAAACCTAATCTGTCCCAATGCAACCTCTCTATATCCGTTTTCAGCTCTAATAGCTTTATGTCAGTCCTTAGTGTGCGTGTATTATAATCGCAGTCGTTGTTTATGTTAGCCAGGATTAGTGGGGCGCCGGGGAAGAGGAGCCGATAATAATTGTTGGTGTCTTACGAATAATTGTCTCATTTGGGGGTAAATGCCATATTCACCATGCTTGGCTGATGGTAAACATCGTCTCCGCCAACCGGAGAGCATAAAAATGCATTGCCATCCCATTAAACGAAATTGTTTTAGGGATTTGAGGTAGTATCGGTCAGGATATATTATCATTATTATTATTGACCAGCGGAAATTGATTTCATAGTTATGTCGCTTGTAGTAAAAAAATATACCTGACAACTCTAACAAGTGCAGTAGAGGACTGTCATTCCACATGCCACACAAATCTAGGCGGTGTGAATGAAATTTCGAATTAAGCCTCGATGTACGGTGGTGAAGCAGGAACGAGCCCGAATAATTTATCCAAAAAGTCCTCTTATATACATAGTGTGGATAAAATTAAGCCACATCCCTGTGCAAACCTAAAGGATCGAATGAGTGGATTGTTGATGGTTCGTTCTGCTCGTGTGCTTTGGATACCCTCGTCCACCGAAAGCAACATTCCATGTCCGTCGCTCAGCACTTTTAAATTTCGCTCGGAACTTACGCTTTATAATGGTATAAGGGAAAGTCATCAAATCAATAGCTTTAAAACGCAGTTAATTAAATCTACTCGAAATTCGCAACAACTCAATTCTAGAACTAGAACAAGTTCTAGTTTCATTACTAACTTGCACAAAAGTTTTTTTTTTTTCAATCTATGACATAAACAATTCAAAGCAGCAAAATTCATCTACTTTATCTTTTAACAATAAGCAACCTATACCTACACTATGCATGTTCACTAAAAACCTCTTATCCTGTCGTGTGCACACTCGTCACGTGCTATTGTTATTGCTCCTAACCGTGCAGCTTCTTACTAGCAGTACATAATATCGACGGTAGGTAGTGAAAACGAAACCGTAAAGATTGAGACGTCGAGTAGACTGAGTGTGCCATAATCATAAACATCCTGGCGCACCGCAATATTTCGCTTTGTATGAACTCTCGGCTTGCGAAGCACTTCTTTGTTTTCCTGCAACGATACTTTTCGAAATATTTTCTTTTGTTAAAACCACTCACTTCGTATAACGTGCGGGCATGTAAGCACCACTTACGTAAGTTCATTTCGCAGTGGATCCAGCTCCAAAAATTATATGAGAGGGCAATCCATATTCAGTACTGTTATAAAATTCAAAAGCAGGATTAATTTAACGTGTCCTTACAGTTAGAACCTATGTTAAAGTTGGTTCACACCTTATAAAAGATTCCGGGAAGCTGGTAATTAATTCGAAGTTAAGTCGAAGTTATACTTAAGTCAGAATGAGCCAAGAACAATAGCGGCCCACTTAGTAATAAATATTCAAACGACTAGCCTCACTCGCCGTACATTTTGTGATTCACTCGCTGCCTTTGAAAAGCGGAAGATAACATTTATACATGTTTGTGCATCCACTAGTACTAAAGACTTATTTACTACGCTTTAAGAGTCAGAGTGATGTAATGTTTCTTGTATCTCATGCTACTATGTTCACTTGTGTGGAAATAAATAAATAAATTGGTTGTCTCAAACCCACATCCCAGTAACAAATCAACTCATAATAAAAAGTAATGAAATAAGATAATGTAAAGAAAAACAAAGGTATCATTCAGAATGGGCAATCAAAGGTGATCCTTTTTGACGGACACAGCGGGCCGGTCGGCATACCCAACTTGGAGATATGCAAATCCCTCCCGGATGTAGAGGGCCCTTTTTACGAAACATCTTACAGCTCAACGTTATTTGAATGGCTCAACAAGGTACAGAATCAAAACGTTTAGGTGTTTGAAATATCCCATTCTTGCTAAAGGTAAAATTTAATTTGATGTCGTGGGAATATTGGTAAGAATTATACAATCAGTTTTCGAACAAACTGTATCTGAGAAATGGTAAAATGACACGGTTTTATGTTTTTATGACTGGCCTTACAGGGTTACAAAATCATCTTTCTTTTAGACTTTTTTAATGTTTTAATGTAATTTTAATGACCAAATGTTTTGCCGTATCGTTGGGTCGAATGTTTATCTATGGTTATTTTGCTATTCCTCATTTCTTCTGCGTTATATAGAAGATATACCCGCACTGGGCCCGCGTGGACGACTAAGGCCTATACACCCTATACAGGTAGGCACGTGCCTCTCGGTGGGAACGATTATGAGCTGATGGTGATGATGATAGACAATGTTTTTTTTTTCATTATAAGTGCTCTTCGGGGGTCACACCACGACCTAGCTAATTTATATCTTTAAAACGCTAAAGTTTGAAAGTATCTCTCGCTCATAATACGAGTAGTAGTTCGCAATGGTTTTGTCTCATATGAGCACCGTTGATACGATTTCAGCAGAAAAGACACTTAAACGCGTTGTTTACCAATGATGAAGATATTGATTTAAATATAGGAATAAGTCCACTCGACGTTTTGTCAGATACTGTTAATGACACAGAAACTGAAGATATCGCCAATAAATGAAAAAATTTATACTAAAGTATTTTTTCTGTATTCGATACATAAATAAAAAACCTCTTATTACATATCATGCATTATGTCTACAAGGCAAACCATGTTCAAAAACGCGCTCTGCATTCTTACCTCAATCGAAGGTGGTTTAAAGTAGTCGCTTTCTCGGCGCTCTACTCCGAAAACGATTAATTTTACAGTGAAATGCAAGAGACATTTTTTGTAGACCATTTTACGAAAATATTTTTTTATACTGACCTTTATTTTATTTACCTCTGAAGACAACTAAAAATCCAAATTTCAAATTCTAATAACTTTTTCGCTGAACTAAAAATTGAATCTTTTCGAGATGAAGGCACTGTAGCTAGTGAAATTACCGGGTATGAGAAACTTAGCATCTGTTGTCTCAGGCCACGGCGTAGTGCGGCATTGATGGAGAAAAATAACTTTTGTAAGTCTCCTTCAAAACCACTCTGTCATGGTTAGGCGTATCACTTACCATCAGGTAAGATCCTGACCATTCATTCATCATATCTATATTCGATATATGTACACATAACACTCATAATTATGAGTTTTATTTTATTTTATTGTATGATGAATTGATGATTTATACATGTACCTGTTTTTAATTCTTAGTAATTACAAATATATAAATATGTATTTTTGTCAATTTAGTTTTACAAACAAAATATAAACACTGGATTCTTAGGGTTCTGTAGCCAAAGAAACGGAACCGTTATCGATTCGTCATGTCTGTCTGTCCGTCCGAGCAGGCACTGCACTATTCAAATTTTTTAAATATGTTTAAGTACTCTGAGAACCGCTATAAAACATCCATTTCCCATTCACTAAACAGTGGGTTCGAAGAAAAAAAGATTGGAGATTCATCCAATTTTTTTTCATCAAACCGATACGTATGGTTATTAATGACATTGAGGTTTATAAAGAAAAATATTTTATTTTATGTTACTTGTTGCATGTGCATTTTTTTTATGGCATTGATAGGCAAACGAGCAGACGGTTAACCTGATGTTAAATAATACCGCCTACGGTCACACGTTAGTTCAAACGCAACAAGTGCGTTGCTCTTAGGTTCGGTTCTGGTTGTGGTCACAATTCTAACCGGAATCAAGCCGAAACGCGCCTAATTTAATTTAAGAGGGGGGGGGAGGGGGGGGCTCGACCTCCTTAAATATCTCACGTAATTTATAGACGCCGTCTCAGTAGGCTATAAAGTTGTATTTGTTTGATGAATTAGGTGGTGGTAAAAGAGATGAACCGTCTCGGCATGCTGGTAGATCTGTCGCACGTTTCTGAGCGCACGATGCGCGACGCATTGACGGTGTCGCGCGCGCCTGTGCTGTTCTCCCACTCGTCGGCGCGCGCACTCTGCAACGTCACGAGGAACGTGCCCGACTCCGTGCTACGCCTGCTCGCGGCTAACAAGGGTCTCATCATGGTCAACTTCTACACGTCGTTCCTCACCTGTAGGGACACCGCTACAGTTCAAGACGCTATAGGTGAGTACAAAGGCGTAGGTACCAAATGTAGTTTAAAAGAATACCAACAGCTTATGTTACCCACTCAGAGGCTAAGAGGTTACTAAGGGAGAGAATGGTTTACAAATCATCAATGATCATGAATGCTCATTCTTATATGAATTTAGTGAACCAAGTTCACAAAATCTTCCGTACATTATTTGTACAAGTTACAATCAAATCAAATGAACTGTCCACTCGCTGCAAGTGGTAAAAAGTAACGTCACTAACTTTGTCATGATTTATGAATTTTAGAAATTATAGCGATATTTGTTCAGGGCACATAGTACGCACTATACTAATACATACATACACTAAGTTTTCGATGGCGTTCACGTAACGAAAAACGTGGCGTTAGCCCGACCCCCAACCGGATGGACGAGACTGGTTAAGGTGGCTGGTAGCGATGGACTTCACTGCTAGGGATCGCGCCGTGGTTAGAGGTTTTCAGCAGTGGGACATATTAACTGTAATGATGATGAGCAACATTTTGTGTGTGGGGGCGAAGTTGTGAAACGAGTGACATTTTCCTAGCGCCACTGCTTGCCCGCTTTATCACAATTCTACACAGTAGGTAGGCTAATATCTTTATAACATTGTGTTAACGTATTTAAAAAGCATTGTTGGATTTTAATTGTTAAATAATTAATTTTAACTTCAAAGATAAGTGACATTATTTGTTAAAAAAAAATTACGTCTAATTTTTTTCAAAGCCTTTGAAAATGCTAAATAAATGACACCTCCACTGAGGTATACATTATATCAGGAACGTAATTAACATTTTAATCCAATAGGAAATTTCAGTACTCAAATCGAGCAAACAAATATAACTATGTTTGTAGACATTTAAGAACATTATAATAAATGTACCTCAACAACCTACGCACTAAAACTCAATCCTAATAAAAATTATATTATTTACGTATCTGTTCTGTAAAGGCGTCAGGAAAGTTAAATCCATATACATCAATTCCACTGAGAAAAATCACGAAGTTGTGGCATCATGAAAAATTCATGATCAAGACCAAGTTTCCGCCTTTGCGCTGTTAAGTTTTCAACATCATAAGATAATATTCCTGGTCGCCGCTCTCCTTTTAGGTTATTGATCAACGGCGAAGCTGCTTTGTTAGGTATTCTACAATCAAACTAGATTTTCTTAGCGTGGACTTGTTTAATACTTTTGCTGCCTTGACACATTTATTTAAAGAATGAACCTACAAAGGAAACTATGTATAGCAGAATCGAGATCTAAATACGTTCAAAAGTATTTCATAATATTTATAAATTTTTGATACTATACAACTGTACTGTTTTGGATACACATTGATAAATAAGAGAAGGTATTTATATTTTGCAACCAATACTACCTACACAAACCTAAAAACCAATTACTGTCCATGACCAATGGCCACACACGATAAAGTCAATGGCCTGTACATAAGTGTTTCCATTAAACGTATCATTGATTTATTGCCTCTGTATTACAGCTCACATAAACCACATCCGAGACGTGGCTGGAGTGGACAGCGTGGGGCTCGGCGCCGGCTACGATGGGATCAATTAGTGAGTCGCTTACTCTATTACTCTAGTACCTACCTAAACTTGCATCGTAACCCCCAAGCGAATCTCATTCATGGTTTGACTACGAGTGTTTATGGTTTGAATTATTTATGCCCACGGAGATATTGTTAGTCATGGCACTTGACGATTTGTAAAAAGAGCCAATTGTAGCGTGGCCGCTTATGGCAGCACGTCTTTAAAATGCACAATAACCTTGTTTAATTATAATACTGCACAGATATTATTCTTGAAATATATTTGCCATTAACCGCAAGTCCAAAAAGATCTAACTTGGTGCGATGATATTGAACTCTTATATTAAATTCTTTTAGGTGCTTCTATATGATGCATAGCTTATGTTATGGTTTATAGAGTCTTAGGGGCCGTAACAACTAACTTGTATCTCGGGTCTGAAATCCAATTCTCGGCCTAACTCTTCTACTCTCATATGTTTCTGTAGAGATTACGAATATTTTTGTTATTTTTTAAATATTATATTAGTTATTAGTTGCCGACCCATTTAGTGCAATGGTTGATACGTCGGCTATACACCAAGGGTTCCGGGTTCAATCCCGGGCATTAAAAACATTCGTGTGCATGAACATGATTGTTTTCATTGGTTGCCATGTTTCTATGTGTAATGTGTATTTATTTACAAAAAAAATGTATATAAGTATGTTTATCCGTTGTTTACTATCTATATTACAGGCTTATGTTTAGTTTGGAGCTAGATGACATTGTGTGAAATTGTGAATGGCAGTGGATATTTATTTATTTATACCAGTAGATACCTAAAATAATTTCGTGCCCAGCTATCCCAGTGGCGATATCATATTTTTTTACAATTATTGTAATTCGATACTTTTATTCTTTTAGTTTAGGTATTTGTAATTTACTTGATTCTACTTTACATACATGAATAAATTAAATCATTTAATATCTACTGACATTCACATAGCGCCATCTAGCCATAAATAAGCGTGAAGCTTGTATTATGGGTACTAAAAAACGGAAAACATACTTATATACATTTTTTATTGTAAATACATACATATTATAATTTAAAACACCCATACCATTATGAACAGACATGTTCATGCACACAAATGTTTGTGCTACCCGGGGATCGAACCCACACCCCTTGGTGTAGCAGCCGAAGTCTCGATCATTACACCAAATGGGTCGTCAACTAATGTTGTTTACTTTTTGTACAAT
>PQWD01002317.1:0-64972 GCA_019425675.1 Leucinodes orbonalis
CCCTGTACGTGGTCTCCATTCTAGAACCTTTCAGCCCTTCAATTTCCGACGGTAAGAGCAAATGTCTTATTTTACTTACAAAATGGTGGAAGTTGAAATGTTTACAAGTACTACGCAAGACCTAACTCCGATAAAGAAAGTTCCACAAAGGGACTCGGGAAAATCTTGTTAGGTACACTTTTAATTAATTAAACTTGAGTTTACATTTGTAAAGAATGCCACTGTATAATAATTCTCTTTAACGAGACTTGTTTTTTTTATTTTGAATGTCTACGTATTTTTTAGTAATTTTTAACTATGCTATGTGCATTTTGTTCTCATCTTAAAAGTGAGTAGGCTCACTTTATTTATTTGTTACGCTGATTTAGCTTCAATTCGAACTGCCGCAGTCAAATGAAACAAAGAAAAAAATATAAATTTAACTGCTGCAATTGTCAATGAAGCTCATAATAACATAATAAATAAATGAATATCCACTTACATTCACACAGCGCCATCTAGCCCCAAGTTAAGCGTGAAGCCTGTATAATGGATACTAAACAAGGAATAAACATACTTATATACTTTTTTCTTTAATACATACATATTATACATAGAAAATACTCAGACCATTACAAGCAGACATGTTCATGCAGACGTATGTTTGTATTGCCTGGGGATCGAACCCGGAACTCTTGGTGTTGCAACCGACGTCTCAACCGCAACACCAAATGGGTCGTCAAAATATATGTAATACTTTATGCCATAAAAATACCCAAATCCATAAAAACAAAATTCCATACGTTATGACCCGATAGACCGATGACTTACGAAAGTTCGCTGGCAGAAGCTGGATGAGAAAAGTGGAGGACCGCGATATCTAACGCATGCGCAGAATATTTCCAGCAGTGAAATTCCTCAGGCTGACGTTGATTTATCTTTTCCTGCCAGGAGCTAGTGGGCGGCAATCAAATATCCTGGATAGGCGGTCAACCTCCAGTGGCCGAGCCTGCTTGCGGCTTCAACGGTGCCAAGTGCTCGCTCCCCCAAGATCCTGGGGTGCTCCCCGCGGTGGCAGTCTCCGCTGTCGCTGCTGCCGCAGTGCTGGCTGCGGCCTTGTTCGTACGACATTATAGATATGAGCAGAAACTGGCTTCGGTTCTGTGGAGGATAGAAGCGAAGGATCTGACGTTTATTTCCACTTGTAGCACGGATAAGGTAATTCATTTAACTTCGCTACAAAGTAAGTGTATTTTTTCTTTTGTACCAATCAACTGGGTTACTTTAACACTCTATCAAATCGACTTATTTCCATTCATTGTTTATGGCCTTAACAAACTATAAGGTTTTACGGGGTCAGATTATTAAATGACTCTGATTTTTTTTCAAATTCAATTGCATATTTGAAACACAAGTTAAGAGCACACTTTTTTGTATTACGTCATTTTTGAATTCAATGTGCTATAGTTTAAGGTGCACCTAATACATTTCGTGATGTACGTTTAATTTTCTTCCTGAACCCGTTCAATATCACTATTCAGGGGCGGATCATGAATTTGTGAGGCCCTGGACTGAAATTACTGAGGGGCCTATCAACTTATAGTCCCGCCAAAAAACTGTTTCTATAATGATATATTATTTCTATAAATTATTTAATGCACAAAATAAAACTATTACTAAAATCTACGCAAGTATTAATTGTACGAAAGGCGACCTTATTTGCTGTGAGCGTAATGCTGTTTCTATTGCTTATGAAAACAATCAACCAATACAGATATTTACTCTACAACATCTAACAAGGTATCCAGTTTCCACAAGCCCTTCTTCAGTGCGAAATAAAAGATTGAATATTTTACAGCAGTCAACAGTGACTCACGAGTTAGACACACGGCGAGCTCATACAACAATCGCCCTCTACCGGAGTAACATTGTAGCTGTCAAAAGGCTACGGAAGAAGAGCATTGACGTCACTAGAGCTATTAAGAAGGAGCTTAAGCAGGTAATAGTTGTTTTTAATTTGAATTTAAGTATCTACGCTACTTTGCTTTATTTTTTATTTATTTAGAAAACAAGCGGTCATACATTTTCTTAGTTTATACATATATTGTTGTTACAAACAGACCTATAGTTTCCTTCTGTAATCAAGTTACATATAACTAATACTTTATCTAAAATAATATGTCATAAAAGTATACGACTATTAGTATTGAAGTTTTTCCCTATTCAACCTATCGCAGTCCACTGCTGTCCATAGATCTTGCTCATTTTGTGCCAGATATCCGGTCCTTCGCTTTTCTCATGCAGCATCCACCAGCGTCCATTCGCAAGTCATCGGTCCAAATATTGAAGTTATTTACATTTTATTTAGACTTAATACAAAACTAGCCGGTTAACGTCTGAAACGAAGTGCACATTTTTTATTTGTTACTGAATACATTTTTATTTTTTGAATAAATTTAGTGAAAAGATTCTATAAACACAGTGAATCGAATGATTACATTAAATTGAATATAAATCTATGAATATAAAATCAAAACATTTTCGAAATAAATTGGCTGTATATCGCAGAACAAATACTCGGATAAATATTCTCATTAGTCTCAAGTCTTGATTAGAAATAAATAGCTTATTCATTACTTACTGACCTAGAGTTCTAAGCATTATTTTTGGATTTCAGTAATAACATCTTATTGTTAAGACCTCGCTCGCTACATTAATATAATGACGCTTTAATCGTTTGTTCCCGTGTTTCTAAGAAGTAGCAATGCCGTTTTCACCTTTAAAGGGCTGTCCAATGCTTCGCTAATTGCTTGTCCTTACTTAATCCCCATTCGAGAACTGTACAGACCCAACGGCCATGTGGATTCTTCGGACTATGACTCCTACCTAGAAGTATTTTGTCATTGAATAAGCATAGCGTAGGACGCCCCTCCGGCCTATGGACCAACGACTTACGAATGGTCGCGGAGGCTGGATAAGAAAAGCGGAGGATCGGGTTATCTGGCGCAAAATAGGGGGGACCTATGTTCAGCAGTAGACTGCGATAGGTTGAATTGGAAGCTCGTGTACTACTGGACCGACTTGAAAAGATCTTTTCCCGTAGGAAGTTTCACTACCCAAATGACATCCAGGCTAATTTCTAGCTCATTCCTGTTGATACAAAACTTGAAAACTCCGGTTATGATAATTAAATAAAAAAGTATTCATAGATTATGAATATTACAATTTTTAATAATTTTATTTGAATAAAATTATTAAAAAATTGTAATAAAATTTCGAAAGACCGACGCGCACCGAGGGCGAATCTCTCAATTTATGGTATTTCATAATATAAAGACGTTTGTGGACTCCCGATCATTTCTAAGATAGCTTAACTGACATCGCCCTCCTACGCAAAATTGGAGATTTCGTCGTCTTATGGCCAAAACTATTTGAAATGTAATTGTGCACAAAAGTAACATTATTAGGAAACCAAACATCATGGAGGTCGGGAGAAATTTCAAGTTTATGTTTTTTTTTGTTAGTTGTATACTTAGGTCACATACCCAATTCCAGCTTTCTTGTACTTCAGGAAGTAGCCAAACATTTTAATGATCATCAGTGTGTTAGTGATGAAATTGCCGTATTTAAGATATAAATAATGTCTAAAGCATCAGAGCTATTTAATTGAAAGAAAGAAAGAAAGATTTATTTGGCACAAAATAAAAACAATAACAGATTACAGAAAATCTTAAAGGCTAGTGCCAAACAGGACCTCACTCAGCAAAAGCCCTGACACGCAAATGCATGCCTGGACGCTGATTTTCAATGAAGCCCTTTTGGTGTAGTATTACAAACTAAAATAAGTGATAAAAATTAATAGTATATAAAATTAGACACGTAAGTATGTAAGTTTTGACGCAGGCCACATATTATATTAAAACCATAGAAATTATAAATAAACAAGCCCATAGGACATGTATTTACAAAATTATATATATATATATATATATATTAATATATAAATATATATATACACATACATACCTACACATATAATATAAATATACCCATACATATATGTGTGCGTGCATACGGTGGACATGTTGATCTCCACGCCTGCACTACTTTATTGTTATCTATTTAGATTTGTATAATACTTAACTGCTTAATAATAATTGAGACTTCGTATGTTTAATAAGTCTATTCTTGACATCATATCCTGAGAATATGAACTATCTAGTACATTAGAAACTATAAGAGTTCGAAAATACGACGAAACACTTCGAGAAAAGGTAGTTCGTGCCGTCCTTGCGCTCTGCTTGTCTCGTCTTGGCGGGGCCACTCCCGTGCCCCTAGATATTAATGGTTAAAATAGCTTTGTAGTGTACTCGTGTTTATATACAAAACGTCATTTATCAAATGGTTTCCACGTCGGAAATTAAACCTTTGTCATGTTAGTTGATTATAGTGCTGCGGTGTTATTGCGCAAAATTATTTGTATGGATATTGTTTAAGGCATCACTAATTACGAAATGAAATTGTTACAAACTCGCACTGAATAGAAATCCAAACAATCAAAGCCTTTAACTAAATCTCAAAATATCTTACTAGGTGGTAGACTCGATACTGAGTCGTCTAGGTAGGTACCATCGCAGTGCCAGATATCATCCCGTGAAACAGGAGTGTTATGCACTTTTGTGTTTCGGGATGCGGGCACTGTAGCTAGTGAAATTACCGGGTATAAGAGACCTAACATCTGGTGTCTCGGGTGACGGGCGCAGAGCGGCATTGATGGAGGGTAATAACTGTATCAGTTGTTGGTCTCCTTTAATGCCGCTCTGTCATGATCTGGCGTATCATTTACCATCAGGTGACCGTCCAGACCGTCCTGTACACTAATAACATAAAAAAATATCTTATATTCAAATAATTATAAATAGATAAACGTGAAAGATACTCTTGTATCGAATATTACTATGTACAGGGTTAATTTTGGATTATTGGCAACTATTCGACCTATTATTGTACTCATATCATTATTTTACGATATATTGTTTGTTTTATATACTTTGCCATAATGATATTTTTAAGTAATGAGCACTTTAATTGTGGTAATTAATTGTACTAAAGCACAATATTGTGAGATTTTTAGAATAAGGTTGGTGTACTGTCTTATAGTACCTATAATAAATATCTATTCTTTTTATTCTATTTATTATGGGATGTTTTAATAGGAACCTAATACAATTAATATTTACCATAAAAGTTCCATCAATCATAAATTATCGCATTGCATTGAGCAATTCGAAAATAATAATAATAAACTTTTATTGCACACAAAACACATAACAAGGGAAAACATAGAACAAAAAGTAAACAAACAAGGCGGTCTTATCACTAAAGAGCAATTTCTTCCAGACAACCTTCAATAGACGATAATTTGTTAATAATGATAAATTGAGCTGTGCAACAGTTAGAAACAAAGTTATATAAAAATGTATAGAGTAATATTGTGTTATGAAATACCATCATCATCAGCTCATTAAACGTCCCCACCGAGGAGCACGAGTCTACCAGGGTGCCGGATGTATTGGCCTTAGTCGTCCACGCGGGTCCAGTGCGGATTGGCCAACTTCACGCACAACCTTTGAATCTCTTCGCAGGCGTGCGCGGGTTTTCTCACGATGATTTCCTTCACCGTAAGAGCGTCGGATAACGTACATATAATTTCGGAAATTCGGAATCACATTGGTACGTGACGGGATTTGAACATGCACTCTCCCGAACGTCAACGTCACGAAAGTCAAAGTCAAAATACATTGAATCAGATTAGGCTTACAAAAAGCACTTATGAACGTCAAAAAGAATAAAAAAAATACATTTAGTAAAGCACAGTAATGAATTTTGATACTTGGAAAAATGCGCTTGGGCGTTTTGGCCTGAAAGGCAACAGTTCACACCACTGAGCCACCGACGCTCTAAAATAAAATAATATTTTCATAAATATACAGATACATCATCAACGCATACACCATGTATAAAATATTATAACATTAAGCACAACCGCTTTGTTTTCCTTACAAATTACGGTAGGCTTACGGTCCGCATAGTAAAAAGTAGGGCGCGATGCACCACGTAAATGCGTGGGCATTTGCGAAACACATTTTTATATTTTTAGCGAGCGTTCCGCGAGATATTGGACCAAAATAAAATAAATAAATAATCGACTGATATTCACACAGTGCCCTTTAGTCCCAAACCAACTGTTTACGGAGTCTCAAGCGC
The DNA here is from genome assembly GCA_019425675.1 of Leucinodes orbonalis. Classification (NCBI taxonomy): domain Eukaryota; kingdom Metazoa; phylum Arthropoda; class Insecta; order Lepidoptera; family Crambidae; genus Leucinodes; species Leucinodes orbonalis. The sequence goes on from PQWD01002317.1 coordinate 6,247, forward strand.
ATGAACGTTTAAAAAAATAAAGACGGAGTCTCACTAGCAACAAAAGTGTGTTGTCGAAATTAGGCCAGTTTTTGTATATAATACCACAAAAAAATAAGGCTCTTACACCAAGGGTTTCGGGTTCGATCCCCGGTCAGTGCAAACATTTGTGTGCATGAACATTTCTGCATTGGTCTGGGTGATTTCTATATATAGTATGTATGTATTTATAAAAAGAATAAGTATGATTATCCGTTGTTTAGTACCCTTATTAAATGCTTAGTTTGGGACTGGATTGCGCTATTTGTATGTGAAAAAAAAACACAAAATCCAAACCACACTAAACATAACTCGTTCACAGATACGCGAGTTGCGACACGAGAACCTCACCGCCTTCGTTGGCGTCTGCGTGGAGAGCGGTGCCGCTTGCATTGTCTCCGCGTACTGCTCCCGCGGCTCCCTCGCCAGGGTCCTGGCTGATAGGGACCTGCACCTCGACGATATGTTCGTAGCTAGCTTGGTGGCAGACCTGCTCAGAGGCCTGACCTATCTGCACGAATCCGCGCTCATCAGCCACGGGAATCTGACGTCGAGCAACTGTTTGGTCGACAGCCGATGGGTGCTACAGATATCCGATTATGGATTGCATAATTTGAAAAGTAAGTATATTAGATAAGATTATATTGTATTTAATAATTTTACTATGGTTTTACGGTGCAGGAAAACATCGTAAAAAAACGTTTGCACGCCTGCGAAGAGATTAAAGGTTTGTGCGTGAAGTCGTCCAACCCGCACTAGGCCCGCGTGGAGTTATAGTTAACTTGGTTTTTTTAAGTGAAGGAAAGAAAGTTCATATAATTTTCTTTATAAGAATCTTGTATTCAAACACACGTATGAAACAAAAATAAAATACAGAAATAATAACAGAAAAATTGAAATAAACAATTTTTTTTAATGTAATAATTGATATAAACATATTATAAGGGCACGGGGCCACATATTATGTCACAACTAGTTTATTTTTTTAGTAACAATATACATACTTAACTAAGTGTACTTAGGGCTAACAGGTGCGTTAAAAATTATTTATTTAGAACAGCCAACAAAACGCACACCATACAATTATAAACTTATCTCTATGAAATACTTATTTAATAATCTATGAATACATGACTGTAGTGTTGCCTTGGTTAAAGGCTGCCACGGCATACACAACTAAATAATGAGTCGACAGTCAGAATAATTGTTTATATAAAAAGTTATGCGTAACAACAAGACTGCTAAATGTTTTGTTCCTATGCCGTCTCTTACGGCACTCGCGAAGTGTAGTGATGGTTAATTGTATCCTAAAATGCCATATCCACACCGCTTACATAAATCATACTAATAATACTATTTGACCTTAAGTCCTTGACTGCTAGATACCACAGACAATAGAATTGTCAGAAGCCTATTCCGGGCATATAAAGGTCGGGGTAACAAAAAAATATCATAGAGGACACAGTTTCAACTCATACAATGTCACCGAATGAAAGGCTTGCGCATACCACAATTACCTCAATGTTAACATCAGAAGTGGGAATTTATCGGAAATAGTTATTGGAAGAGCGTCGGTGGCTCAATGGTGTGCACTGTCGCCCTACTACCGGGAGGGCTGAGGTTCAAATCCCGCCACGTACTAATGTGTTTTCGAATTTTCGAAATTATATGTACGTTATCGGGTAGCGACGCTCTTACGGTAAAAGAAAACATCCTGAGGAAACCTACGCACGCCTGCGGAGAGATTCAAAGGTTGTGCGTGAAGTCGTCCAACACGCACTGGGCCCGCGTGGACGACTAAGGGCTAATTACCCTATATGGGTAGGCTCGTGCCCCTCGGTGGGGACGTTTAATGAGCTGATGATGATGATGATTAGTTATTGGAATGAGTAGAGTTCTTAATCTAGGTACAATGATTTCATACAGCGAAAGGATATACATATTCATGTCTTTATTGCACTCCATAAGAATATAGATGTTAAAACAATATAGGTAAGTACATTTAGGGACCCTGTAGGGCACGGAAAGTAGTAGAACATACTTTGATTTTTTTTTTGTAAACACATACGAACTATACATAGAAAATACCCAGACCATTACAAGCAGATATGTTCATGCACACAAATGTTTATAATGCCCCCGGGCATCGAACCCGGAACCCTTGGTGTACTAGCCGACGTCTCAACCATCATCACATGGGTTTTCGATGTTTATATTATCGAAGGCTATTTGCCATCTTTATCAGGGCATCGTTTCATCTGCCCGGGGTTCTGCCTTTTTTTATCTATACTAATATATAAAGCTGAAGAGTTTGTTTGTTTGAACGCGCTAATCTCAGGAACTACTGGTTCGATTTAAAAAAAATTTTTCAGTGTTAGATAGCTTATTTATCGAGGAAGGCTATATATCATCACGCTACGAGTAATAGAAGCGGAGCAACAATGAAGAATGTTTCAAAATCGGGGGTATTTTTTCATATTTGGAGCTTCCGCTGCGTACGCTGAGTAGACGGTTAAAGTTTCACAAAAGTCATGTATGAGAGTATTGTTCTCCTTTTAAAGGTCTACAAAAAAGTCCGCGACAGCATGTGTCTATCTTTTAAGGTTAGCTCACTATAAAATATTTTTTGCTAAAAAAAAATCTGAAATTGACCCCGAAACCTTTGAAGTTGGAGGGAGGGGAAATCCTATGTATAGTGATAAATGAAAGTACCGTGTTATCCCGAATTTAATGCGAGCGAAGCCGCGGGCAAAAGCTATTATGTTATAAGTGTACAGGACGGTCTGGACGCTCACCTGATGGTAAGTAATTCGCCAGACCATGACAGAGCGGCATTAAAGGAGACCAACAACTGACAGACAGTTATTATCCTCCATCAACGCCGCAGTGCGCCGTCACCGGAGACATCAGATGTTAGGTCTCATATACCCGGTAATTTCAATAGCTACAGTGCCCTCATCACGAAACACAAAAGTGCATAACACTCCTGTTTCACGGGATGATATCTGGCACTCCGGTGGTTCCTACCTAGACGACTCAGTATTGAGTATACCACCTAGTAACAATTATTTTAATATGGATACAAGTTTTAAAGCTGTTTAGGATTGTAATATCCCCAGTTAATTAAACCAGCTATATCGATGAAGGGAACTTGAATCATCTCGAATAGCTGCTCCTTCAACAAAGTAATACCTACGTTTGTGCAAAAGTTATCTGGTGTTGGAAACTAATTGGAAATTTTAATGAATGTTAACTTCGTTAGAAAGTTCTTAGACAAATATAGTTGCTAACCGTTTGCGCGCTTCAAGCTAAGCCTTATTTAATTTGACGTAAAACAGATTTGATAAATGCTTGCTTGCTTAAAAGAACAGATGTTTTTATGATAAACAATTTTTCGGGACAAATATTTAGACAGTAAAGTCTTTCTAGAATAACCTGGTCAGATGTGACGTATCTGCCTATAAACATAATAAGGTGTTGTTTCTTGTGCAGGTTGAAACAGATCTTTACTTCTAGTTTTATTTATAAACAAAGATTAACATAGAGTTTAAGTTTGTACGAAGTTACCAGACTCAATAACTCCTAGTTGCCAAGTGTTAGGTAAGGTTAGTAAAATTACGGGTATATGAGACCTACATCTGTCGTCTCGGGGTGACGGCGTAGGGCAGTGTTGGCGGAAAAATGGTACAGGTACTGTTGTTAATTAACGCCAATACTGCATCTGTCATGGTCAGGTGTATAACTTACCAGGTGAGTGAACTGACCGCCCCGTTAATTTCATGCTGACTTTGTTGTTTGTAGTATAAACAAACAAAATCAAAATCCATTTATTGAAAGTAGGCTTACAAAAAGCACTTATGAACGTCAAAAACATACAAAGCGGCTCAGTGTTTTTAGCCTGTTGAGAAAGAGCACCCAAGAAAATTCAACAGTACTTTTTTAAACAATGATTTAATGTAAAATTATCTAGATGAGCGTCGGTGGCTCAATGGTGTGGACTGTTGCCTTCATGGGCACGAGCCTACCCGTTTATGTTGTATAGCCTTAGTCGTCACGCGAGCCCAGTGCGGGTTGGACGACTTCACGCACACTTAGAATCTCTTCGCAGGCGTGCGCAGGTTTCCTCACGATGGTTTCCTTCACCATAGGAGCGTCGGATTAACGTACGTATAATTTTGAAAATTCGAAAACAATGGTACGTGGCGGGATTTGAACCTCAGCCCTCCCGGTAGGAGGGCAACAGTCCACACATTGAGCCACAGATACACTAAAAATAATATAATTTAAATGAATCCTGGCTTGTGTGCGTAAACAGTTATCAATATGAAATATGTATTTATAAAAAGTATATACGTTTATCCGTTGTTTCGTAACTATAAGAAAAGTTCTTTACATAAATTGGGACTAAGTAGCGACGTGTAAATTAAATTAAAATAAAATATTCATTTCTTTTTTCCATTGTGGCGTTATGTGAAATATCTTTAACGATACCAAACAACATTGGCATTTACAAATATAGATAACCGATTCACCGTTTACACGTGGTTGAGGATGCAAATTATGTAGCACATAAATAATGTATTGTACGAGGAAATGTTATAATAATTATATATATTTAAGATTGTTCCGGTAACCCGTAAGGCTCGCCGTAAGAGGATGATATCACAAAATTATGTAGGGGTTTTACGGTTGGCTAAATTTAGTAACATAAAACCGTGTAAAGAAGATCGAATTGTAATTTCACATAATGCGTTTGACATTTACCCGCGCAGGCGGGCTTTCTTTTTTATTTCAAAGGTAGGCACACGATCAGGTGGTTAACCGATTTTAAAATGATTACGCAACTCGTGTACACTCTAAGGAGCAATAAGGGCGTACAAGGTCCATACATTTACATAAGATCTCCGTTTTACTGTTCTGTTTTATAGATACGACAAAAAATATTATATAAATTTATAATTTTTTTACGTGTAAACACATCGTCTAACGTTAATCGTGACCAATGGATATGGATATAGTAGTGGCATCCGACCCAGCACCTTAACCAAGTCATTGGTCTATCTCATTGGTAGTTTTTCCGTTCCAGGGATACCACTTTAGAATCTATCCACCCACTGCCACTTCAGCTAACTTATCCTTTGGTAAAGCTTAGAGGATCATTTTTATCATTCACGGATAAGCTTAGAGGGTCATTTTTGCTAAGTAAGTAGCATAGGGAGGCGTAGCTCCTTCACAGCATGTTGGGTAAACATGAGTCTAGTTACATATATATACCTTCATGAAAAATTAAAATAATAATCAACAAATCATATATGTGGTTCTCATATGTCGAGATTTGTAATTAGTATTGTACTCTTATCATATTGTTACACTTTACTATAGTCTCTTGAAACTGTAAATTTCCAAAAAATAAATAAATCAGTAGCTTGACCCCTACTTGGTTACATGAAAGTGATGAATGAATTGAGCTAACGGATCAAATCGAAGTTAAATTTACAAAAATATTTTTCCTAATTTCAGGACGTAATAAAAAATAAAATAATTGAAATACAGAAGGCAGAATTTAATTTAGGTAATTGAAAAGCGCTCCAATAAAACTCAACAGAAATATCTCTTTCAACTAGAGAAGCCAAGCAGAGTTAAGTCCATGGGTTTTCTACAAAAACATTTAATTTAATGATATTTGCAAGTATTTTAGGATTAGTTCAAATATTAAAAACAAAATACTACGTATATTCATTCTAACAAAAGTAAAAGAATTCATTTTTAATAACCTTAATAAAATTTATCAATAAGGTAATCCAAATTCAGATGGCCTCAATAATGGTATCCCATTTAAAAACACGAATATTACCTTTGGGTTTTTTAATGTGAGATAGGTATACTCACGAATGAAGCAAGCCGAATTCAATGTCATGTAAAAATCTATCGTAAATTCCGATGAAGTCTGAATTGATTCCGCACATTCGAAGTTACGGCACATGGTAATCATAAAAAAAGGTTGCGTCAGCAATTCGAACATAATAACGCTCAATCAATGAATCGGAATCAGGGAAACATTACCCAATATTTATTGGTTCCGCACCAATTATTTAATTTAGATAAATGGATACGTTGTGTGTGTTGTTAATATTGCATTCTGTATTAATGCAATAGATTGATATTTTATCTAAATAATTAGAGGTTCTCGAGATGCCTGGTGTAAATAAACGACAGTGTCTTGAAAAAATAGCGCCTTGTTTTTAACTAGGTAACGAAGCCCCAACTTGTTAAAACTAATACACTTAATTCCTAAATACGTCGAAACCCGGGCGGTTAAATCATTCATGTGCATGAACTTGACTATTTGTTTTAGTCTGTGTATTTTCGATATACAAAAATTTCGAAAACATCTATTGATTATGTCCATAAATACCAATGTTTATGCACAAAAATGTTTGTACTGCGCAGGAGAAATCTTTGTCGCCATGAATAAGAATATATTTATTTATTTAATACAAGCTATTCCCCGCGGGATTACCCGCGTTATAAGATTATAATATTCTCCCGCAGTAAAACGTTACCTAAAATTGCTTCGTTAACGGTTGCCGCGCAGTAAATTATTGCTTTATTTTTCTAATATAAAAAGTATGGTCTAAAATAAAAGTAGCCTTTGTTTTTCCTAATACATCAGCTACCTGTCAAAAGTCCCTTCCAAATCCATCCAGTTGTTTCCGAGATTATCTACCCGTAACAAACAGGCAGACAAACATTTTGAAAATTTTTATTTTGGTATATGTACCGTATATAATATATTCATAAACATTAAGAAAAAAATGATAACTTTAATATTACAAACAGACACTAATTTTATTTATATAAAATAGATGAATAGATAAGCAGATGATATTTAATGTTAATCTTATATGGCGCCTGAAACTGTAGCCTCAGTTTTAAATAAAAATGTTGCAATGCCCTGACAGGGTCATGCCGAGGAACATGTAGGTAATACTAGTATTGAGGACCATTCATTGTGAACCAACATGAATAATAAATGATATAAGTAATTATAAAAAAGAATACAAAACTATTTATTGAAATATGGCTCCCATATTTCTAATACAAGAACACAAAATAATTGTAATTACATTTGATATCCATAAAAACTATTATCAACAATATCAGGTGAAATAACAAAATATAAAACAGAAGTTATATTATTGATTTTTTCTTTCTAATCGGTTGTTTTTGCCAGCTGGCTGCGCTGATGCCGAAGACGCCCTTCGAATGGAGAGACGCATGCTGTGGATGGCGCCTGAACTGCTAAGGGAGCCCAACCCTCTCCCTAGAGGCTCACAGAAAGGGGACGTGTACTCCTTTGGTATCATACTCTATGAGATCCTGGGAAGAAATGGACCTTGGGGCGATACGAATCTGACTAATGCTGGTAAGTAAGAAAATACATTATTTAATTATTATTTTTATTCGTGAATATGCTGAATGATGGTGGCCCTGTGTCGCAATCAGTCTAACAGTAACTTTTAATAAACATTGAAAGACAATAATTTAACAAACTAAAATAACGAATTAATGGCATAATAAAAACAAAATTATTTTCGTACAAAAGCTACTTAATTTAAATATTTAGTGGTGAGAAATAAAATTGTTTTTTTAATATTTACTTCAGACCTAAAATTGATACTTTTAAGGCTATGTTTCATCAATCAACTACATCAAGAAGTTTTGATTACATTTAAAATTTCAGGTAGATTAGATATTTTGTAAATATCATTAAAATTGATGAGAAAAGTGGATAACAAGGTAACCTGGTACAGAAGGGGGGAAATCTATGACCAGCAGAAGACCGCGATAGGTTGAAGAGCTCATCTACATTTAGAGACTATGAAGTGTACAATAATAATTAAACTTACTTTTTAACCACGAATTTTTAATAAATATTATTTGACTGACCAGCTAAAAAGAACATCAAGTATTCGCTTAGCTTATTTATATTATTATTACTGTTATTTTAAGCCACTATCAAATAATAGAGCGTCGGTGGCTCAGTGGTGTGGACTGTCGCCTTCCTACCGGGAGGGCTGAGGTTCAAATCCCGACACGTACCAATGTATTTTCAAATTTTCGAAAAATATATGTACGTTATCCGACGCTCTTACGGTGAAGGAAAACATCGTGAGGAAACCTTCATGCACGCCTGCGAAGAGATTCGAAGGTTGTGTGTGAAGTCGTCCAATCCGCACTGGGCCCGCGTGGACGACTAAGGCCTAATCACCCTATACGGGTAGGCTCGTGCCCCTCGGTGGGGACGTTTAATGAGCTGATGATGATCAAAATAATATAAGGAAGAGCAGTGTCTCCTGATACATGCATACATTTGCATAAAAGGAGTGACTGAATACAGGTTTAAGACTGCTTAACATTTGATAATCATTTTTTTATTATTTATGGTTTATATAGTTGGATTGTCCCCTGAAAGTTCCATTACAATTAAAGCATGGTAATCCAAGTAACACACCACCATATTTTTGAATCACCAGAAATAATCGGTCGAGTCCGCCAGCCGATAGGCGGGGTTCTATTCAGGCCCCCCTTAGCGGGGTTGGCAGCTCGACCCTCCGTGTTGGCCGTCCTCAATGCCTGCTGGAGCGAACGACCTGAAAGGAGGCCTGACTTGCGACTTGTGAGGTTAAGACTGAAGGATATGCATGCTGGCATGTAAGTATATATACAGAGTGTTTGGCGCATGTGCCGACAGGATTTTTTGGGGGCTAGGGCTAGGCTGTCTTACGCTACTTATCCCCGGTAGACGCAATGTCTTAAGGTTGTCTTAAGGTTTATAATGTCTTAAGGTTTATTTCACTTTCTTCTTTAGATTTAAGAGTTTGAAAGGTCTTAATCTTTTTCCTGATATGAATCATATCAAGTAAGCATTTATTTAGAATAAGAATACATTACAGAATGGACAAGTCATCTTGTGGTATTGCAACAACAAAAAAAAAGTAATGACGATGAATTTGGGTATTAAAAGAAAATAATAAATGTCATATCCCAATTATCGTAAAATTTAAGACATTGCGTCTATTGGGGAAAAAAGGCGTAAGACCCCTCAACCCCCGGAAAATCCTATCGGTCCATGCGCCAAACACCCTTTATATTTTTTAATAAACTAACAGTTCATCTGATGTTAAAATATACCTCCACACAAACACAATCACAATGCCGGAGGATCAATGAGTTCATTGCCGACCTTTAAAATGGGAGCTGATGATGGGAGGAAATATACCTAGGTTTTGGAAGGCGTCGGTGGCTCATTGGTGTGGAAGCCTTCCGAACTGGAGAGTGCAGGTCTAAATCCCACCACGTACCAATGTATTTACGAATAATCGAAATTTTATGTTCATTTATCTTACGAAGATTCAAAGGTTTTGCGTGAAGGCGGTCAAAACGCACTGGACCCGCGTGGATGACTAAGTCCTATACACCCTTTTCGGGTAGGCTCGTGCCCCTTGGTGGAAACGTATATGAGCTGATGATGATGGGAAGCGGGGTCTAGACCCTCGTGTGTCGAAAGGCTGTTCATCAAACTCTTCACGAAAAAAGTGTGTAAATTAAAACGAAAAAAAATAAAATTATAACGTCAGTGGCTCATTGGTGTGGACTGTTGCCTTCCGCTCTGGAGGGTGCAGGTTCAAATCCCGCCACGTACTAATGTCTTTTCGAATTGCGAAATGATATGTACGTTTATCCGACGCATTAGCGGTAAAAAAAACATCGTGAGGATACCTACGAAGAGATCAAAGGTTATGCGTGAAGTCGACCAACCCGCACTGGGAAATCGGGCAAGCTCCATCTTAGAGCACGTCTCTTCCATTAGGGTAGTCTGTGCTCAAGAGCAAGCCCATCGTGAATAAAAGAAAATACAGTTTGGTATTAGGACGCAGTAATAGTATCGATACTTATAGATACTATCTTCGCCCGCGTCTTCGCTCGCAATAAATTCAGAGTTGCACAGTTCCCTTTTCTTGTAACGAAAAAGAATATTATTTTACGCTGTTGATGATATTACTCGTCTTTCCATCAATTTCAGCTTTGTACCATGAAACTGCGTTAAGTCCTATATTTATTTCTCACCAATTTTAAAGCTTTGGGAGCTGATTTCCGAAAAAAAAATGTAGAAGATTTTTTTAAGCTATGGTCCGCATATAAATTTGTTATTTTATTTCTTTATATTCATTCTTTCTCCTTAGGAAACGAATATATTTGACAACATGCTGTCTATGATGGAGAAGTATGCGTCCAACTTGGAAGCTCTGGTGGCAGCCAGGACTGAACAGCTGCTCCAGGAGAAGAGGAGGACTGATGATTTGCTCAACAGGATGCTCCCGAGGTAAGTTTTCATACTTTGCAGTATAATATAACTTCCATCATCATTTTAGGGCACAGCATGGCTATAGGAAAAATAATTTAGTTTTGAATTAAGCTTTGCTTGAGTTTAAGTTAGTCTTAGTTTTCGGCTAGGGCGCTATTTGTTTGGTTTTGGCATGATCTAAATTGGACAGGCGAGTTGGAGATCGCGGTTAGGTTAAAAGTTGAATGTCTTTTTTATTTACTACTAAAATACACTCAATGAAGAAAGCCAATAACCAGTATATCTGGAGAATCCTATGTGAATCCTATGTGAAAATACCTAGTTGAAAAAAATATTGAATTGAAAAGAAAATAAATGAATTAATTGGTTTAGCCTTTGACCAGGCTCTGGTCAAGTCGATGGCTTTACTTTCAATATTATTTATAACAACAAAGTTAGGATGACAAATTTACAATGCCACGTCTAATTGCATTTAATATTTTCTCGTACAGAACTGTAGCGGAAGCTTTGAAGAGAGGCGAGCGAGTGCAAGCGGAAAGCTACGAATGTGTCACTATATACTTTAGCGATATCGTCGGATTCACCGGCCTTGCAGCCACTAATACACCTATGCAGGTAAGATATAAGTTCTAAAATGTGCCTTTCCCCATTAAGTTGCATCTCGTCTGACAAAATGATATGCCTCGAAGAGATCGCTTGTAGCAATAAGGCCGCCTTTGCAACAGTGTTGATTTTTTTGTTGTATGTTACTGTTCCATTTTTTCTGTGTACTATGAGCAATAAAAGTAGGTAATCAATAATAGGCAGGATAAAAAATCCGAGGTTCACGTCTCGTTCTGGGACACCCTTAGGCTCTTCGCATAAATTTTTGGGGTAAACCATCTGCGCTCGCCACTTGTCCGGTGAAGCTCAGTGTTGCCACTTTAGATCTTTTGGGGCTAGATCCAGCACTATTTAGTATAGATGAACTCCTTTTTTAAAAATTTAGCCCGAAAAGGGCAAAACAGCCCTTTTTACCATTGTCTTGAAAAATGTCCAAAGCGTGAAGTTTTAGCCATGGTAACAATCAACGAAGCCGTTAATAAATGCATTCAAAACAGGAAATCTTCTTTGTCATGCAAATACTATGCATATAATATTTTCCATCAAAGTGAAAGGAAGTTTCATGAAATTTCCTTCCTTTGATCACTTTATGATCCAACGAATCTGAATGTCGCTTAGACCAGAAACTCGGGAATTATATCAAACGATGCAAAGTTAGATTCATGTCACTAGTTGAATATTTCATAGACACATTCCTCTTGATGTTTCTGCATACCTAATAGAAATGAAAGTTGTCCATTTATACAGCCTTAGAAAGTTCTGAATATTATTGAACTAGTCGAATGAACTATTGAGGTAGGTATAATCAACTAGAAGTGAGGTAATGTGGTGAATATTAATGCATAGTCGATTTATCTCCAGCGGTTAGTGTAAATTGGTATTCATTCAGTGTTCGGTAACGTACATTTTATAATGGCAAATCAATATTCTTATATTGAATAGAATTCAACATTATTTTCATTCGTAGCCAAATGGCAAAAAAACGGAACACTTATAGATTCATCAAGTCTGTCTGTCAGTCCGCCTGTATGACACACCCTTTTATCTTCGAAACTATGAGCACTACACTATTAAAACTTTTAAGTATAGGTATTCTGTGAGCCGCTATTAGGTTTTGACAAGAAACTTAAAAAAAAAATATTTTGGGGTTCCCCTTAACTGAAACCCGTCTGGCCCAATGGACAGACGACCTGCGAAAGGTCCACCATCGGAGGCTGGAAAGAGATGAGGAAAGCTGTGGACCGGAATATATGGGGTAGAACGGGGGAGACTTGTGGCCAGCAATGGATTGCGAAAGGTTAAAAAAAAATTTTTTTTAATGTTATAAGTGTACAGGACGCTCACTTGATGGTAAGTGATACGCCAGACCATGACAGAACGGCATTAAAGGAGACCAACAACTGATAGACAGTTATTATCCTCCATCAATTGATTGAGATGATACAAAAAAAGTTTCTTCGTTCAGTTAATTATAGGTGTTTCCATGCTAAATGTTCATATATTAATCTTATGGAGAAATATTCACTTTTAACATTAGAATCTAGAAGATATTTTCTAGATCAAGTTATTTTGTACAAAATCCTTGGCAATTATTATGATTGTACACTATTGACTGACCATATACGTTACCGGTTACCAAGTCGTTCCCAGCGTATTCGTGATAATCGTGCTCACGGTGTTTTTGCACCTAGAATCTGTAAGACCATAGCAGGCTTGCGCGCACCTCTACAGCGTATCATGATATTGCATAATGTTAAATTTGTTACTGTAGATTTATTTGTATTATCACTGAGCCAATTCAAAGAGTCATGTATTTTAATATTAAAAGAATGAGATGTAGTTTGTTATTTGTTTTGTTTTGTATAACGCTGATCCATGGACCTAGCATTCATAATATCATTCGTCATTTTGCGACAATTGCGCTTGTCAATTACATTTATTTCGTGAACAATGAGGTTGGTTACATAATGAGTACCTTTTGTAAAACTTCACTTATATTAAGCCTTTATTATGTAATTGTTTTTTGTTCCAAATAAAAAGAAAAAAAAAAAAATCAATGCCGCACTGCGCCCGTCACTCGAGACAACAGATGTAAAAACGAAGTACTATTGTATTGTCACTGTTGCGTACAGTACCGTACAGTGGCCATCTGAACTAGAAAATCTAAATTTAATTATATTTATCATTATCTTAGACATTCACACAGCGCCATCTAGCCCCAAGTTAAACGTAAAGCCAGTAGTATGGATACTAAACAACGGATAAACATACTTATATTTTTATATGTAAATAAATACTTATTAAACATAGAAAACACCCAGATTTGTACACACAGACATGTTCATTCATACAAATGTTTGTACTGCCTGGGGATCGAACCCGGGACTTGGTGTAGTAGCCGACGTTTCAACCATTACACCAAATGGGTCGTCATTGCAATAGATTATCTTGTGTCTCAATTCCTGACAGTGTGTGATGATTGATGTCATTTTCAATATTACTGTTTTGACCCAATGATGTAAAAAATATAGATTCGTGATATGCTCACAAAACTATCGAAAAAGTGTTCCGGATGCAGCGACAGCACACATACACATATTTCGAATGAGCATACCTTTACCTAAACAGAGAGTGGGCTCTCTGTTTAGGTAAAGGTATGCTCATTATCATCATTATCATTTATTATACTGTATTTTCTTTGGCGGATCGTTTTTGAGGCACGGATGGCGTATCTACCTTTATATATACATAATATCATTGTTTTGACCTATATAGTATTATACTCCTTGGTGTTGACCAAGCTAGGCTGTAAATTAATACTCCAATGAAACCCTCCTATTACTTCAGTCCTTAGTACACAATTTAATTCCGGTTTTGCAAAACCAAACAGCGGCATACTAGAACTGCGAGAAGTGACCGTCATCTAGTTTAACCTAGTTTCTAAATGGAACTATTATAGGTCATTAATTCAAATTGGAAGTCGTTTACAAAGTTGGTCACAAATACTCCGAAAACGACAGTTTATTATTAAGTCCAGAACACGTTTATTATCTTATTTTCGAGGCTTAGTTTCTAATACTTTAGGCATTTTAACCATTTTGTGGCGGGCTTCGTAAGTGCCTAGTGCTGATTAGCGTAGGCTGAACTCCGGCCTTTTGAACCGACGACTTACGAGAGGCCATCATCTTCAGCTCTTTATAATTCCCCACTGAGGGGCCTACCCGTAAAGGGTGCACTCGACACTGAGTCGTCTACGTAGGTACGCAGTGCCAGATATTGTCCCGTGAAACACAAGTGTTGCACTTCTATGTTTGGGATAAGGGCACTGTAGCTAGTGAAGACCGGGTATAAGAGACCTAACATTTGTTGTCTCGGGTGTCGGGGCAGTGCGGCATTGATGGAGAATAAGAGTTGTTTATCAGTTGTTGATTGCCATCAAAGCCGCTCCGTATCACTAGCCTTTTCACCGTCCTGTACACTTGGTGATATAAAAAAAGATTGAACGAACGCACTAACCGCTACGCCCAGTCATCGAGCCCACAATACACTACGTTCTTCACACAGATAGTATTTTACCTTATATCCTTTAACATTGAAATCAGGAACCAATTTATGTTCATCATCATCATCATCAGCTCATTTAACGTCCCCACCGAGGGGCACGAGCCTACCCGTATAGGGTGATTAGGCCTTAGTCGTCCACGCTGGCCCACCGGGATTGGACGACTGCACACACAACCTTCGAATCTCTTCGCAGGCGTGCATGAAGGTTTCCTCACGATGTTTATTTATGTTCTAACAACTGAAATTTAGGTCGAATCAGGATAAATTAGAAGTCAATTTTAATCCTATACCTACAATAAAGTATACTAAAAATTTTGCTTTACTTGCATACTTTCGTATTTGCGGACTTAGTTTTCAAACTAAGTTTCTTTCTACTTTGCACTAATAGATCTTATTCTCTAAATTACCTTATCTAATATCTGTTAAAAAAATGGGTTATAACCTATATCATCATCATCAGCTCATTAAACGTCCCTATCGAGGGGCACGAGCCTACCCGTATAGGGTGTATAAGCCTAAGTCGTCCACGCGTCCAGTGCGGGTTGGATGACTTCACGCACAACCTTTGAATCTCTTCGCAGGCATGCGCAGGTTTCCTCACGATGTTTTCCTTCACCGTAAGAGCGTCGGATAACGTACATATGATTTTATGGCGGGATTCGAACCTCAGCCCTTTCGGTAGGAGGGCAACAGTCTACACCATTGAGCCACCGACGCTATATACCTGTATTGGAAATGGTTGTCGCACTTTGTTTTATAAAGCAGTATTTTACCTTATACCCTTTGACATTGAAATCAGCAACAAATTTATGTTTCAACAACTTTGATATAGGTTGAATTAGGATACATTGGATGCCAACTTTAATCCAACCGAGTGGAAATCTACATATTTGAATCTAAACGTCCCACGCGGCCCAGTCTAATATCAAATGCCATTACCGACAGACAACTAAATACCTGTGCACTAGATCGTGATGGTCCTAGTTGTATTAATCTATTTCTGGAGATAGCTGACATTTCTTTAAAACAAAAATTCACTGGTATAAAAAATCAACTGGAATGTGGAAGGACCTTAGATGAATAATAAGTAAGTTTTTTTTTTATTAATAATATTACATCTACAGACTGATGGTCCGTACTCTTTTTAGTTTAAGATTATTTTGTAATTTAATTATTAATATTATGTTAGTGCTCCGCGCATGGGCAAAAGAATTGGTTAAAAGAGGAATGGGATAACAGAATTAAAATAACTAAATATTTACATTAGGTAAAGTAGGGGGGTGAATAATATAGAATAAAGGGAATAAATAACATCATAAATACTCTCTCTCTCTGTTTTTTTCAAATGAAAATGAAAAGTGTTTATTCAGTTTAGGTCCTTATAGAACACTTACAACAAAAAACCTCATATTAATATTACAGGCTAAATACTTAGTTTGGGGCTAGATGGTAGTATGTAGATGTAGGTGGATATTATTTGCATTTATTTTAAAGAAAGGGCGCATAACCTTAAAATATTAAATTAGTAGTAAGTACATGTATTAGTATTTAGTAGCATTAATCATTGAATCTCTTATTTTAACCCTCTGAACGCCAATGACACCTAAAGGTGTTAGAAACAAAAGATTTTCTATTCTCTGGATCTCTCCTGGCGTTCAAAGGGTTATTTTTCAAAATAAATAAAATAATACTTAAAGGGTTTATAACTTTTTGTTAATTTATATAGAACAAAATCGCCACTTTAAACAAAACGTTAGCTCAAATTAAAATATACGTTAATAAAAGAATAGGTTTAATGATGTTTGGTTAGATGTAACTAATAAAGAAATAATAGTTGCCTTGTAAATAATTTACGCCCTTAGGTTTTATGGTGACAACCAGGCCGTCCACCTGGTTGGGGGTCGGCCTACGCTTCGTTTCCCGTTACGTGGACGCCACTCGAGAACCTTTCGGCCGGTTCGGTTCTACGCTCTATGTGCCCTGCACACTGCCACTTCAACTTATTAATCTTGTGAGATATGTCAGTCACCATAGTTCTTCTACGGATATCGTGAGGCTAAATTTGGTATATTCACTGGGTTAAAATATGAAAACGATAATTATGAAATTTACAACATATAAATGAATAAATATATAAAATGTTCACTCAATATTTGGAATTATTTTTATGATTATATATGTATATATATTTTATTTCTTGTACTCTACAAAAAGGTACCTATTGAAATTTCGTCAGTTGATCACTACTGTTGCAATGCTATAGAAAATGCATGGATCATAACGTTTGGACAGATCAAAAAAGCAGTTCAGTTATTTGACAACATCCATACAGTTCACGGTTCACGAATTAACTACCTCACTTAAGATCAGGGGGATAATGCCATCTCTTAAAACAATATAGTATTATTAATTATATTATTTCGTCTTTTGTGGTACAAAAATGCTGACGTATCATTATAGTTATACTGTTGTAAAAGATGGTGGTAAGCCCCCAGTTAAGAGTATGAAGCGACTAAGCTGATGAGTGACTAAACTGAGCGTCGGTGGCTCAATGGTGTAGACTGTAGACTGTAGACTGTTGCCCTCCTACCGGGAAGGCTGAGGTTTAAATCCCGCCGCGTACCAATGTGTTATCCGACGCTCTTACGGTGAAGGAAAACATCGTGAGGAAACCTGCGCACGCTTGCGAAAAGATTCAAAGGTTGTGCGTGATGTCGCCCAACCCGCACTGGGCCCGCGTGGACGATTAAAGCCTAATCACCCTATACGGTAGGCTCGTGCCCCTCGGTGGGGACGTTTAATGAGCTGATGATGATGAAGCTGATGAGAGTTCTTCTTATGAGTTCTTATTATTACTTACGTAATAAGAATAAACAAGAAGAATGAGCTAGCCAGCTTCTATACTGTGTTCCACATATACATTGTAAGACCCACAGGAGCCAAAAACAACAATTAAAGTCGATGCTAAATCTACACGTGTTTGTGCCCACTAACCCGTGTAATACGGATTGGTGAACGCAAACACAAGCCATGTTAGCTGCGCATTTAATTAAGATGACCCGGGAATTGGGACTTGCTTTTTAACCTATTTATTTATGACAATGTAAAGGGGTCTCGCATTTTGAGGTCTACATCTTACATATTGAATTATTGCAAAGTTTCTTATGATATGCCAATATGCAATGGACGCTGTTACTTTTTTTCTTTTTCGTTTTGTGTATGTATAAAGTTTTAATATAAATAATAAATATCCACTGACATTCACACAGCGCCATCTAGCCCCAAGTTAAGCGTGAAATACAGACGTATTATGGGTACTAAACAACGGATAAACATACTTATATACATTTTTTTTGTAAATACATACATATTCCGCTTCATCACTTACCATCAGGTGAGATGACGGTCAAATGTCTGCCTATAAAGGATAAATATATATATATTATACATAGAAAACACCCAAACCATTACAAACAGACATGTTCATGCACACAAATGTTTGTACATATTAGAAAGCAAGGGCGAATCAAGTTGGATCACATGTTGATCACTCGGAGTACCATTTGTACTATTGGACAGTAACATTGATAGTATGAATGGCACTAATTTTACCCATTTGTACCTGCCATTTATGGTGCAAGTGGCGCAGGGCGCGTTTGCAGAAAATAATGACAGGTATGACATAAAAAATGTAAACATCAGCCGCTATCTCCTAAAACAGTATTACTATAATGATACGTCAGCATTTTAATGAAAAGTGTTTATTTAGTTTAGGTCCTTACGGAACACTTATGAATATCAAATGAAGCTACCACTGGTTCGGACGGTAGTTTTCTACTGAGAATCCAGCAAGAAACTCAGTAGTTACTTTTTTTTTAAAAAAATTTTTCGTACAGAATCATATTATTTGTTATCAAAATAATTATTTAACGCAAATTATATTCACTATTTTTATCATATTAGGTATTAGTCAAAATATAATTATCTACAAAAGTATTATTAAGGAGAAGATAATATAAATCTAAATAGATGTTAACAAAAAGAAACAATATAAGTAAAACTGTTTTGAGAGATAGTAGGAAGCGCGGTCTCCAGGCGGAGATTGCTAGAAAGCACATCGACACTTAAAACATTTGCATTTCAATAAGAGCGAAATTAAATGTGTTTTTCTCTAAGGTCCTTTTGTATGAAGATGTTACTTAGACAGGACGACGTCTGGGTATCTAGTATTCTATTAAAGTTTTAAGTCCCGTGAGGTGAACTAAGCGATAAGCCATAACGTCACGTCTTAACATTTCTGATGAATATTAATGAAGATAATAGGTGTATCGGATATATTTGAGAAGCTGTAACCTTCATCTAGGGTTGGCATGTGAATACTAGGAACAAAATCAACCTTGCTGTCCCAAATCTTATACTAAGTAAAGTAGGAAAATTTATTAAAAATATTTTGTAACTGGAACACTATGTGCAAGTCCACACATCTTTATCCGGTAAGGTTCGTCTATTGCATAGTACCTAACTTTCCTTTATGAGGATTTTTAAAATTTTCAAACTGGTGAAAGGGCAATTCGGCAAGATTTTGTGATATTTTCGATTGATTTCGATTAACAAGTTCTCAACCTTATGCAGTCTGAGATTGCGAACGGCAAGACTATGTTTATTTCAAGTGGTAAAAATGTAATTATCAGAGTTTTTAGAAAATATATGAAAATTCTTGCGTACATACATGATACTGTTCAAGAATGTATTTATGGAGATGCTGATGTTAAAATATTTATTTCTTTAAATGATTATCTTAGTGAATCATACGACTGAAAGCCGTATTTGGTACTGTCGTGATTTATTTTATTGCTCGTATTTTTGGAAACTGCAAATTCATTTCACATTAATTCATATCGCCGATTGCCGAAACAGACTTGTGTCTGAAGTTGAGGCTATACTACAACAAGTCTCCGATTGGGGTAAACATAACCTTGTAGATTTTAATCCCAAGAAGACACAAATTTTTTGTCGTATCGCCTCTATTCCAAGGTACTCCCCTGACTCCAGCAGCTAGTGTCGGCATTCTTGGCGTCGACATATCGAGTGACGTCCAGTTCCGCGGTCATTTGGAAGAAAAGGCTAAGTTGGCATCTATGAAGCTCGGTGTGCTCAACAGAGCGCGGCGGTATTTCATGTCGAGTCATCGCCTGCAACTTTATAAGGCGCAAGTTCGACCTCACATGAATACTGCTCCCATCTTTGGGCGGGAGCGCCGCAATACCAACTTCTTCCTCTTGACCGCATCCAAAAGAGAGCGGCTCGAATCGTCGACGACTCGGATCTTGCTGACAAACTGGACCCTTTGAGTGTGCGCAGAGATGTGGCATCTCTTTGCATTCTCTACCGCTTGTATCACGGGGAGTGCTCAGATGAGCTGTTCGGGCTTATTCCTGCAGCTGAGTTCCACCACCGTACATCTCGGAGGAACTCCAAATTTCATCCTCACCACCTGGATGATTGGAGGTCTTCCACAGTTCGATTCTGCCGTCATTTTCTGCCACGTACAACAAAACTGTGGAATGCACTTCCTCTGGAAACATTTCCGGAGCGATACGACCTGGCGTCCTTCAAAAAAAGAGCGTACACACTTTTAAAGGGCCGGCAACGCATTTCTGGGACCTGATGTCTTGCAAATGTTCATGGGCGGCGTTGTCACTTACCATCAGGTGAACCGTATGCTCGTTTGCCTCCTGTTCCATAAAAAAAAAAAAACATCTTTTGTACAGATGCAAATCGATTATAATGGCAACACTGATGCTTTACTTCAGTGTGACGTCACATTCATAATCTTTTATAAAGATGGCGCACGCTTCTACAGACAGTTGATCGTGAACATTCGAAGGAAACAGTCGCCTGGGGAACCTCTGTCGCCTGACTGACAGAATAGTAGAATTTATAGAGTATTTGATATTCGAGAATCAACTTAGTACTGGGGCTTATCGCCGTATACTCCTAATTTCATTACAGTACGGATGGTCCTTTTCTGCAATACAAAAATAGTTTGTATATCAGCAGCAGACCCTCACAAAAGTAGACCATAGGACATTTACACTGTGAAAATAGTTAAACAAATCTTGCGGTATCAATATCAGTTAGACGTCTAATAATAAGTAAATAAACAGCATATCTAGCGGAACTAAGTCTTCCTGCCAAAGCTGTAACATAGGGATCCCACTGCAATTTTGAGTCTAACGGGATTCCCAGAAAAGCCGTGGAATTGATTATTTCCAAAGATTCATCGTCTATAGTGATGGCTATCTACGTGCTACATTCGGCGCCGTGAATTTTACACATTTCGTTTTTTTAGACTTTTAAAGTAAGTTGATCGATGTGAACCAGTAAAATACCCAAAAAACAATATCATTGACATCGCTAAAGGATTGTTTTTGTCTATCTACGTTAAATATCAATGATGTATCGTTAGCAAACAATACTGTATCCCATTATCTTGTGAATAGTAAACAAAATCTTTTATGTAAATTAAAAACAACAAATATGGAGCCCTGTGGCACGCCCATCAATAAAGGGGCTCCAGAAGTCAGCTCCTCTGACATGTGCTTCCTGAACTCTATTCATTAAGTACGTCTCAATCAAACTAAAAGAATTATTAAACGACACCGTTATGAATTATGATCCAACTTCATGAGAAGCGTTTCATTGTTTACACAATCAAACGCCTTTGACAAATCGCAAAATATTCCTACAGCATCCTGTTTGTTCTCCCACGCCTCAAAATCATGTTTGATTAGTGCCACTCCTGCATCAAGTAGTATCTGCCTTTTAAAAATCCAAATTATTTATATGCCATAAGTTATTTGAGTTAAAATGTGACAATATTGTCTGTTAATAAACGAAATGAGGTTTTCTATGAAAGCTTTAAAAGTTAGTTTTCGGATTATTTCTAACATCGTGGAAAATGCTTGGCAACCTTATCTTCGTTTTTAATCTTTGTGTCATGAGCGCCCTTTACTTAAATCCCTGTAATCCAATATGACTTACAAAATACAGCTGAACACGTTGTCAAATATTTTGCAATGTTCAATAAGTTGATATTATTTATGCTAGGGGCTTATACGTACTGGGTCATATTGAAAGCGGTCGGTTGAGGGTTTAACAATTACTCTTGGTTCACAGCGTCACCAGGTGAGTATATATTCACACTCACTCACTCACTGTCCTTAAGGGCGTTCTAAATGCTACTCGTATAACTACAGGGTTTACCTATTGTTGTAATGCGGTCATGGTGGTAGCATTATTATTTCTTACCAACAGTACCCCGCAGTATAAGATATTCTCCCGCAGTAAAACATTACCTGAAACCGCTTCTTTAAGTCACGCTTTGATGCCTCATCTCTACGCGCACCGCAAAGGAAAGGAACTCATTGCCTTTTTGTGTGTTTCCCGAGCATTACAACCTGGCAGTCTTCAAGGCAAGAAGTGAATGGGCTTTTCTAGAGAGACATGCTCCATTCTCGACCGCATCATCACTTACCATCAAGTGAAATGACGGTTAAATGCTTGTCTTTATAAGATTTAAAAAAATGTAACATAATCAAATTGTTTAATTTCAGACAACATAGTCCATTAAATGCAAACAATAAAAGAAACATTCAATATCATAAAGTTAACCAAACATAAAAAAATACCTATTTATAAATACTCAAACAACATTAATTAAAAAAAAATAAACTAATTCAATAAATTCAAAAATTAAATACAATAATAACAAGCTGTAAATCGCAATGAAGTCATCAATAACAATAAATTTTCAGTAATCCCGCACCCAATCGGATTTTACGACTCTCACTCAAAAAAATCCTATCAGTTAACGGTATTTCAGTGAGTGGACGCAAAGGTCCTCTAAGCACAATGAGTAACCAAAGATAGCCTCAGAGCAATATTTGCAGGGCACCTTGTGGAACGGTTCTAATCTATTTCGCAATATTGCGTAAGGCTTGGCGGCGTTACGGTGAATAATCACCCCCTAAGATTGGTTTAGTGAATATTGATTGAACTTAAATTCCCTAGCGTAACTCGAGAGCGTACTGCAAAGATACCTACGGTGTACCTAATGTCTTCAATTAACCAAAGGAATGAGGGCGATAATAAGGCTGTGATTGTGCCTGTAAAAGTGATCAGAATGCTAGTGAAATTAATACTAATTATTTATGGAAGATTTATAGTTTTAATAGATACTATGCTAAAGTAAAACAACATGATAACAGTAAAATACTAATGACGAATCTCCACGTATGAATTATCAGTTTACAAAAGGGATATTCTTCTCTTCTCTTCAACCTATCGCAGTCCACTGCTGGACATAGGTCTCCCCCATTTTGCGCCAGACATCCCGGTCCTCCGCTTTTCTCATCCAGCTTCCACCAGCGACCATTCGCAAGTCGTCGGTCCATCGGGCCGGAGGGCGTCCACGCTACGCTTGCAAGACGTGGTCTCATCCAGAACTCGTCTGCTCCAACAAAAGGGATATTAATCCAAACAAAAACATTTCATGTAAAATGTTGCCAAGATCACCATATGAGGTTTGCGCTTTAAGAAAGATATCAGAATGTGAATATTTAGTTTTTGGTTTTTAACCAGAAGTAGATAAGTAACGAAACAGCAAAACCATACATATTTACTAATTACTTATAATGATGCTTATATTATTTCGCAGACAGATTTATAAATGAGTATTCGGTCTGATAGACGTAAATAAGGTAATACCCTCTCAATCCAATAACTCTGAAAATTGTGATGAATATAATGATAGATACTTTGGGCTAGCGCTAACTTTAACCCTTTAAACTTTGATTTCGTTCGTTATAGGCGAGTTAAAATTGTGATATCCAAGATATTCCATGTAAAGAGCAATTGTGTTTAAGATGAAATTTTTATAGTAAAAAACGTATTTATTTGGATACGGATTAATATCATGTATATGAAAACACATTTGCAATGAATACATTATTTTAGAACAAATTTGGTTAATTTAATTTGTTTAGAACAAAATTGGGCCCGTGGTTCCCGCGCGTTTTAATGGGGTAAATCTATTCCCCTTGCCTGGTTACGAAAACATTATTATTTTACGCTGCTGTAGATGATAATTGATAATATACGTCGTTTTATCGGTATATAACCCGTCTTTTATGAATTACGGGGCCGACTTTCGAAAAAACCGAATGCAAGATTTCTTGTTATCGACAATAGTCCGCATACCAATTTTTAGCTTTTTATCTTATAAATTGCGGAATGCTCCATACAAACTTCCACTTTTAGAGAAATAGAGGTTTATAATTAGACAAAATGTAGCCGTTGTCCGTTTCCAGAGTACAAATTTTATCACCATACGAACATTTCTCAATATTCGGTCAGCCGTTTAGGCGTGAAAGCATTACAAAATCACAGAGTTACTTACGGATTTATAATATTATTATGGATTTGTTGTACATAAAGTTTCCTTTACTTACAGGTTGTGGAGATACTCAACGATCTTTACACTTGCTGCGACTCCATCATATCGAATTACAACGTTTATAAGGTAACTTTGTTCTCTATTATGTATTTATAAATTATTCATAAACAGGGGCAAGACCTACATTTATTTATTTATTTTTATTTCCACACAATTAACAAAACAGAAAGAGAAAAGCTATACAAAAAAAACAACATACATAAATAGACTGATACAGTACAAAACGGAGTAACATAAACACAAAAGATGCGTTCATTAGCCAGTGGACCCCAAACTAGGAAAACCCTGTATCTTGGGGATCCTGAGTACGATATCTATTGAGTGTGACCAATAAACAGACAGAATTCAAAGAAACAATTGCGACATATATACATTTGATGTGAGCAAGATATATTTTGCGATTATGCTTTTTTTTATAATATAAAATTACTCATTATGGGTACAAAATCAAAAGCACGAGCACACTAATGTGTCATTTTGACATGTGTGAGTAGGTAAGTAACGAAACAGCAAAACCATAATATTTACTAATTACTAATAATGATGCTTATATTATTTCGCAGACAGATTTATAAATGAGTATTCGGTCTGATAGATAAATAAGGGAATACCATCTCAATCCAATAACTCTGAAATTTGCTGATGGAATATAATGATAGATACTTTGGGCTAACGCTAATTTCAACCCGACGTGATTATTAATGAAAATTCTGTCCAATTGACGCAATGGGCAGAATTTTGCCGCGGACACTTCTTGAGTGAGATTGTGCATCAGGTTAGTTAATTGTTTATCTAGGGTAAGAAACGAATGTAGTACTTAGGTCAGTATTGCCAGATGCTTGCTAGCCGGTTTTTTTATTATTTAATGCTAGATTCGATAGGTAATTATTGAATCTTCAACTTTTTTGGGTGGGGCAAAAACTGAGAAATGCCGCCCACGCCCACTTATATTTATTTTTATCTTTAAGGTCCAATGATTCAATAATTTATATAATATGTCCAGTAATTTATTGAAATTTGGACATAGCTGCAACAGTTAAAGCAGCTGTGACCAGTTCGGAGATCTGACATCTCCCTGTCTAACTCCTCGGTGCAAATGGTTGTATAAAGCTCTTCATGTACTGGACTGTCATAGTGGCGCTCTCAAACAAACATCTCAACACTTCGATATAGCGGTATTCAATATGACAATATATGAGCAACACAGCTCCAAGTCTCGATCGAATCCAAAGGCTTTAGTATAGATTCGTGATATGCCCACAAAACAATCGAAAAAAGTGTTCCGAATGCAGCGACAGCACACATACACATATTTCGGATGAGCATACATTTACCTTAACAAAGAGCCTACAACTGTATTCTCTTTGGCGGTTCGTTTTTGAGACACAGATGGCGTATTTACCTTTATTCATACAGAATATCATTGTTATCACAGTCCACGATCGCCAAATAAATGGTCGAATATACTCCGGTCTTCTGTATATTATTTCTATATTTGCGGGTCTCCGAGGTGTGAGGCCCCTTGGACCTAGATGCACACGTCTTACCCTCTGTTAATAAATATTTCTTGTACCGTTTAAATAATTCCTGAATAGGGATCGCCCGTTCTATAAATGACAGTGCCAAATATAGAATATAACAAACAGGAAAGAGGTAGTGAGTACCCAAGTTATTTTGTCCCTGATTTAAATTACACTAAAAATAGACAGACAGTATGGCGAAAGGGGTAGTATCTCAGGCTTTATCAAGATCTTTTCTGTTAGATGGTAGGTATTAGTAAAAGCCCAAAGTAATTCCATATAATTAAATGTACCTATATTTAGATAGTAAATGGATAAATTTCGTTCAATGTACCTTTAAGTATATTATTTTAAGCATGATTTGTCTGTCTCATGTATATTAAGACCCTAGTCTACTAGGTGGTAGACTCGATACTGAGTCGTCTAGGTAGGCACCACCGCAGTGCCAGATATCATCCCGTGAAACAGGAGTGTTATGCACTTTTGTGTTTCGGGATGAGGGCACTGTAGCTAGTGAAAAAACCGGGTATAAAAGACCTAACATCTGTTGTCTCGGGTGACGGGCGCAGTGCGGCATTGATGGAGAATAATAACTGTCTATCAGTTGTTGGTCTCCTTTAATGTCGCTCTGTCATGGTCTGGCGTATCATTCCATCAGGTGAATTCCAGACGTCCTGTACACTTATAAATAAAAAATTATGGTGTGTATTTATGTACTATCAGCATGGCGTATGAATTACACAATCTGTATCAAAGATTAATTCATATAGATAGGTACACAATAATTGTCTATTAGAAATTGTATATAGCCACTGTGGACCTTGTAAAACTGTGACCTGTGAGATTTGAAGTAGGTACTACCGAATATGTAATATATTGTTAAGTACTCTGAACTTACAACTACTATAGTAGGCAAATATTCGAATGAAGTACTGTTTTCACATTGATGATCAACTTAGTAAGACTTGTAACAAATAACTTTTAATTATATAGTGTTATATTTTAATAAGAAAATAAACTAATACTCCAGGTGGAAACAATAGGAGATGCCTACTGGTGGTGGGGGTATACAGAGAAGTGTTCGAGGCATGCGGCTGAAGTGGCATCTTTAGCATTAACGTACTGGATGCTGTTCCAGATCGTATGAGGCACTGCCAGCTGCAGACTTCGGATAAGGATAGGTAATATACATAAATATGATTAATTAGATAATCATATCATATCAGCTCATTAAACGTCTCCAACGAGGGGCAGAGCCTACCCGTATAGGGATTAGTCGTCCACGCGGGCCAGTGGGATTGGACGATTCAACACACTTCGAATCTCTTCGCAGGCGTGCATGAAGGTTTCTCACGATGTTTTCCTTCACGTAAGAGCGTCGGATAACGTACATATTTTCGAAAATTCGAAACACATTGGTAGTGTCGGGATTTGAACCTCAGCCCTCCCGGTAGGAAGGCGACAGTCCACACCATAGGGCACCGATGCTCTAATTAGATAATAAATATGGTCAATTTACAAGGGGATTCCTTTCAATCATCATCATATCATTGTAGTCTCTTTTCTTAACTGCTAAATGAAGGTCTCTCTATGATTTCCACGCAGACCGATCGCAGACAGCCGACATTATTGCTACTCGCCACTTAGCCAGGTCATCGATTCTTCTAGTTGGGAGCAAACTACGCTTATTTTTTCTGAATTTATTAATGTTCTATAAATAACACAATTACATAGGAAAGATAAGGATTTTCGTACCATTAGTCACCAGGCTTACTATCTAAATTGTAAACATTCGATTAAAATTATGCTGGCAGTCAAAATCTGACGAGACAAGATTGAGACGACCCTAAGATGTGGAGAGTAGTAATCCAAAGTATTATGAATCTTTTAATGGGAAAGCCGGCTCGACCATAGGTCTTATCAAGTCCTAAAGCCAATGGCGCTGAAGCGAAGTTCAAATTCAACTATATGCCGTTTTCTCATCGTACATCAGACATTTACAACAGCCCAGAACACGCTAGGCATGCTATGGGAAAAGTTATTGATTAAATTGAGGTAACTTTCAACCTGTGTTACAGTTCATTGCTGGACACAGGTCTCCCCTACTGTGCACCAGATATACCGGACCTTTGCTTCCTCATCCAGACTCCACCTCCTTTCACAAAGTCTACATCGGGTAAAACTCTTCACTACAGGAATCCATAGCGGCCAGTGCGCGGCTGGCGTAGTCGGTGTCAAGATGCCTCGCTACTGCTTGTTCGGAGATACAGTGAATACTGCTGCCAGAATGGAGTCCAGTGGAGAGCCTCAGAGGATCCATATCAGCAATGATACGTACAAGCTGCTGAAGCAACATGGTGGATACCACTTCAAAGAAAGGGGCATTATCAACATTAAGGTTAGTACACATTTTCCTATTACGGCTATTACTTTCTTAGAGATAAATAACGCAATATAGTTTCTTTAGGAAACAAAAGAGACTCCATTTGAAGGTGGGCAAGCTGAACTATAATATATTTGTGACCTCGAATAACTACATTAGTTGCTGCCTTGTGACGTTAAAATGTTAAGTCTTAGTATCCAGTAATTTAACAGCCGCCTGCCTGCATTATTTTTCAGGTATGTAAGTATTCAAACGAGCCATGGTCTTCTTCAGAGCAGTTGATATTTTTCATTATAAGTTGGTACTTCTTCTTCTGTGACCCTTAGATAATATATATGAAGCCGTCCATGTCAGTAATTTTGATAA
This sequence comes from Leucinodes orbonalis, assembly GCA_019425675.1. Taxonomy (NCBI): domain Eukaryota; kingdom Metazoa; phylum Arthropoda; class Insecta; order Lepidoptera; family Crambidae; genus Leucinodes; species Leucinodes orbonalis. The sequence goes on from PQWD01002317.1 coordinate 34,587, forward strand.
CCTATTTCAGTGTGTCCTGATAATATTAAACTTTTATTATTTCAGGGCAAAGGCGATCTGAAGACTTGGTGGTTAATTGGCGAGGATCATGAAAGGAGAACACACTGCTTATACAAAAATCGTAAGTACCTACCTCATTTTAAGACTTTTTACTAATGGAAGAAATTGAGACATCTCCCTCTAAACACTTATCTTACTTCAAGTGTAGATTTTTTTGTAAGGGCTTGTGGTGCATCCTACTTGGCTATAGCTAAGATGATTAACACTTCTTAGACCAGCGCAATAGGTTACGATTTATACCTAACGCCATAATAATAAAAGTCATGGAATGGTGATCTAATAAATAAAGATTTACAGCTTGATTTTATAACGATATTTCAGAACCAGGACTAGAGCCTATCGAAGGGTCAAACGATCAGCCGTGGTGGAGTCCGCAAAGGTCAATACTGGACATCAGGGATAGGGCGCGTCTATCATGCGGGGGTTCTCTCGGGCCAGGGTCGGCTTTATCGTCTCCCGGTCCCCCAGCCTGCGCCTGCTTCGTACCACCCGGGATCACCACTCGGCACCCGTAGTCTCCTTCTGCGAGGACTGACGCTAACACTAGACAGTCACACTCTCCATTACTTCTGGATAAAGAACGAAGATACAAAATCAGTGAACACGGACTATCGCATACGGATAAACTAGAATCCACAAACCGAAAGTGGATGACGTGTCTAGTGTGTACTTGGAGGATGTCACAACACATACAAGATGATACGAGTGTGAGATTATGGAGGATTATAAAGAAGATGCGTTGAAAAGGGCAAAGGGTTTGGCCGCTTTGCAAAGGCTGTATTGTGTCGATTATGATTATTGGTTGTAATAATTTAGCTGTGTCATTTTTAACTCGTTGACCGCCAAAGGGCGAATTTAAGCGTCGACACGATAGATTTTCTCAATAATATAGATTTTATATTGTATCCGGATATCTGGCGGTTAGAGGGTTAATTAGTTAATGAAATTGAAAAATAATGTTAAAAATTCGCGCCTAAGGTCATATTATGGAAATATTGTAAATAGATGAGTAGATTATAGTTTAGATGACGGTTAAATGTAGGAACCTACTTAGATACCAGTGGATTTTACAACATGTAGATATTCAACAAAACTGAAAGAGATAGCAATTTAACCCTACCACCGCTGATGGATATATCCATAAAAAAATAGATTTTCTATTGTGTCTTGGAATCCTAGCGGTTAAACGGTTAGTGAAAAGAATGTAGGTGTCTATAAGAAATATTCGAAGGTTAAGGAAAAGGTAGGATAATCATGTTATTCTAAAGTCGATCTCATTTAGGCACAAGTGATTATTTTTATATAAGTATGATAAATAAGTAATCTTAGTAGGGAATGGTTAAAATCAAAACTCAATGGCGTCGACGCTTGAGCGTTTAATTGACAATCCATAACTTGAGTAGATATCGCGATGGTTGGTTATAAAATGGTTGACTTGAAAATATAGCATAAAATTATCTTTATTGAATAAGATATATATAAAGGAATATTACATCCCGAGTATCTCGGGTTTCTCCGAACTTTGGAAGGGACATTAGGTAAGCCATAAATGGCAAATTTTGCCTAGTATTATATCCTAAAATGGTAGTAACTAGGCAGGTAGGTACACGCCCACGATACGGTTACGCTGCTGAAGTCATTTCAATTCTATTACGAGTATACCTAGGTATCCATAGGAATACCGACTTGGTCAAAAATAACAAAAAATCGTATAACTATTGGCATGGCTTTTTATTTTGTTTTTTTTTTTATGAATTTATGAACTACCTATATTATAATCTAATGTTATTTTAGACTAAAGGTGCTCATTAGAATTATGTCACGGAAAAGCTATGACACTGGTTTTCTCCCAGAAGTAGGGTATTACAGTGGATACCTGCTTGAAACGAACGATTAGGTATTACAATATAATCCACCCGCGCGGGGGCCTGCATTGCTGATCCCTGTAGGTTTCACCAGTCCCTAATCATGTAAGTAACGGACACTTTTTTTTTGGAATGACTTATTGCTTTTGGCCGCAGGTGGCCTTCACAGCTTCACCGGACAATTGACGACAGAAATGGCCCAAAAATTTATGCAACGAGCCTAAGTGCGCGAACCTCGGCTTCGAGCGTTGCAGAAGGGCTAGGTAACCTAGTATAGGTTTGGGGAGAAAAGCGACCGGGTACATACCGGTATCGCGAATCTGACTAATCAAACCTACAGGGGCTCGCGACGAAGGCACCCGTCGGTGGGGAGCGTAATCTCGGTCTTGAAGTGGTGTTTGTTCTGTGCTTTACGTACTTTGTCAGGTCGGATCTTTTAACCGGCCCTTGCCGGGTTACTTTCCTCCCAAACACCAATACAATAGACTAGGTTACCTAACTTTTTTAGGCTAAGAGCCATCTGCCCTCGCCACAGCCCGGAGAAGCTGTTAAGGTAATCTGCGGCTAATAGAAAAACCTACTTACATGACACATTTTCTTGCTGCACATTAGGTACATAAACCACCAAAGATCAGTCTCAAAGTTTTTGCCCGAGACAGAGTTAGTAAATTATTTTTGTAATTTTCACTTTCTAAATAATCCGGAGTTTCCTTTTAAACTGTAATTAAAGTTTAAAATAAGCAGTTGCTCTCTATCTACGAAGAGACTTTCATAGTTTAAAAAAAAATCTGTTGTTGAATTCTTTCATGTTTAGTACGTCAATAGATATTTTATACAATTTATTTTTATATTTCAATATTGCCGTTCAAACTATATTTAAGGCAAACAATTTTTAATACGATCAAACTCCGTCCGTTCGTTATATTGAGTTAAAAATTAAACTGTGGCAAACCAACAGACGACATAATAATTTTACAAACCCAAATGTGTTATTTAGATTTATACTTTACGTTAAGAAGCATTATTATAAAGTCTAATAAGATTATTATTGGTTTGAAAATGATCCAGCCTCTCCGTCTACCAAATGGGTAGGGAACAGGGCCCATCTACCGCTTTAGAGCTTTTTAAAAGGATGCAAAGCTTACGAAGAAAAACGCTTTTAAAATAAGAAAATACCAACGTAAAACGTAGGTACCTATTAAGTACTTACATAGGTATTCAATCACTAAGTTAAATCAGTCAATTTTTTAAAACCACTTTTATCAATATACCAATAGGTATATACTAGACATATAAAAGTAGGTCATAACTTTCTGGAAGTAAAGCAACTTTGCATAAGTAATTTGTGGTTATCTTTGCTTTAAACTCATTAATTAGAATGTACGGACCAAACGGTCATCGAAGAATTATTAGGTTGGAAATAACGGGAATCGATTTTCGAAAAAAATATTTCTATATATTAGGGTAGTCTAAGATAAAGCTGATTCAAAATTTTCCGGTGTGGAAACCGACCGACCGACTTGTGAAGGTCGCTAAAGGAGCTGGATGAGGCAGGCTATCCAAAAATGGGGAAGCCCTAATTTTCGTAATATAGTCAAATTTTTTTTAATTCACCTATTTAGAATATTGTATAAAAACTTAAAATATAATTTAAAGAACCATTATCGAATCCCGCCTAGGTGAGTATTCTTAGGTTATAGGTAGTAGGTATTTGTCATCGTTTTCCTATATTCATACATAGATAAAGAAAGATTAGGCACCATAAAGAAAATGTACGAGTACCTAAGTTAGTTACTTAGTTACCAACTAAACTGTATGTAGGTTAAGTAAGTTGGTACTAATATTTTTATATTGGCTTAATAGATAGGTAGGTATTTAAATTATTAAGATTTTACCAATTTCTTCAAATAACTGATTTCTCGTGCTGAAATCAATATGAGTGATATTTAAGTGTAAACCAAAGAATTAATAATAAGATAATATTATTAAATCTGTGGTGTAAACCCATTGACGTGTTAAACTGGTAACTATATTCTTAGGTTGAGCATTTATGCTAAGATTGTTAATAAAAAGTATTTGTGGAAGTTTATGAAAAGATTTTTAGCAGTATAACGTACAATGAATACTGTATGGCTCTATTAAACTTAACTGTCCACAGTGTAGGTACTGTGTACATTACAAGGAATAACTCATTGGTTTAACAAACTCATTCCGAAATTGTTAGTTGCTAAGTACTAATGAAAATCATTAGTTATATTTGATATGTTATAATACTTATAATTAATGAAACTTATTAGGAATGATGAGAAACACTATTGTTTCACGATGAATCTCGTGAGTACGGTTTCAGGAGAAACTCCTTTGATAATTAAGATAAAAAAAGATATTCTAAGCATATTTAAAACAATGTCAAATGGATAATTATATAAGCATATATAAGCGAATTGGTGAGTAAGGATGATGTCATACAAGTTATGCACAGTACCTAAAAACATTTTTCAGTATTTTTAAGCTAAGTACCTAAAAGGTCTGTAAATCAATGTTGTAGTTATAGATTGTCGCCTTCCGATCGGGAGGGCGCAGTTTCGAATCCCGCCACGTACCAATGTGTTTTAGAATTTTCGGAATTTTATGTACGTTATCAGACGCTCTTACGGTGAAGGAAAACTTCAAAGTCAAAGTCAAGTCAAAAACATTTATTTCAAATTAGGCTTACAAAAAGCACTTATGAACGTCAAAAAATATACAAAAATATAATAAAAAACGATTAAAACACTAAACTAAAAATATGAGTTTTGATGCTTTGAAAAAAAAGCGCTTCAGTGGTTTGGCCTGTTGATCGCATCGTGAGGAAACCTGCGCACGCCTGTGATGTGATTCAAAGGTAGTGAAATCGGCCAATCCGCACTGGGCCCGCGTGGACGACTAAGGCCTATACACCCTATTCGGGTAGGCTCGTGCCCCTCGGCGGGGACATCGAATGAGCTGATGATGACCTATATGTATTTCCCTCTATTCCATTTATATTTTATCCCCACTGATATATTCCTACTGGTAGGAAAACTAAGTTTCCATTTCCGTTTTTTCCTATCGTTACTGATGTACCTACCTACTCCAAAGATTTCGAGAAAAGTTATCAAGGTCTCGGAAAAGGTATAAAGATGTCACGAAATTGGTTGAAAACGTCAATTCAATAAGATCCTACTCGTAGATCTTACTGGAGCTTAGTGCCATCTCTTAAAAGAGTATTACTATTATAAAACTCCGCCTGTATGGTACCAGAAAAGGTTCCTGGGGAGTTACCGCCATCTCTTAAATCAGTCTTTTAATAACGGCAAATTTTGTACCAGAAAAGTCGAAGAAATATTGTTTTTAGAAATGGCGGTATTAATACTGTTTTGAAAGACAGCAGTAAGCCCCAGATTGTATGTTTAATACAAAATAATATGTACTAATTGTACATATGATCATGATTATACTTATATTATTATATACATAATATATAATATTATAAGTATATTATATAATATTATACTTATAATATTATAACATGTTATTATAAAATATTACATTATTACATGAAAAAAAGTATTGTCACTATAAGATTGAAAATATTAAAATATAATTACGTATATTGTAAAATTAGAACTTTTTATTGGTCTGAGGTGTTCAATGATTTCTGTAACATATATAATTATGATAATGATATAATTATTTATATAATGATGATGCTAAATGTGCTTTAAGATTAAATTTAATAATACCTACTATTTACATGTTAATTATTGGGTTGTCAATGTATCCTGTATATAAAAAAAGAATTTGTGTACCTTTATACATAGAAATGATGTTTACTTCTTGTAATCATATTATAATATGTGTATATGTATAAAGTATTTATTTATTATATATTCTTATAACATATAATGTGAATATATTTTAATGATTGTTGTTTGTTAAAAATAATAAAGATGTTTTTTTATAAAAGAACCTATTATTTATTTGAAAAATATTTAATCAACAAGAGAGCCTTTATTTGGAGGATATGCCTCTACCATGACAAATAAACAATATTTGGTAAGTCAAAATATTTTAAAATATTATTTTATACAAATAACTTGGTACTAGTACCTAATGTTAACAATACTAAAAGACTAGATAACAATATATTTTATCGATAGTTATTTTTTTATTGTACATTATAAGGACAACAGCATGGAAATACAGACAAAACTAGGGTTTTTCCTTTTTTACTAACTAAATCTTTTAAAAATAAACAAATTACTTTTTAAATGAAGACATTAGAGTCATTTGGTATATACATGAAATTTTATTAATTTTTTATATCTTGGCAAGCATAGGAATCCCTCTGGCCCAATGGACCGATGACTTGCGGAAGGTGGCAGGTAGAGGCTGGATGACGAAAGTGGTGGATTGGTGTATCTGGCACAAGATGGGGAGACCTATGTCCAGCTCTGGACTGCAACAGGTTGAAGATGAGAGGATGTCATCATCTACTTATTTATATACCCATTACAACTTTTTAAGCCGAATCCTTAGTTCCATTTCCAAATAGGCCTTCATTGAGGGATCATCAACCATGTTCAATACCCGTTCTCTGATCTCTGGACCAGCATCTTGCATCTTATTTGCCAATGCCTCTGCCCATACAATAAACACACAGTTGGAACAGCCTGATCTACAGCATGCTGTTGGCGGGTCGTCTATTGATGCCTGGGGAAAATAAATTTTGTCAAAGATTAAAAAAATATCAATTTTAGTACATTACTCAGATTGGATTTTGAAATCAGTACCCTCGTTAAAAACAAACAGTGATGGTAAGGGGCTAAGGGAGTTTACTTGAATGATTCTGTGCAAGAATATCTTACTGAAGACACGTCACCTAGCGAGACTACAGATTACTTAAATAGCCTCAAACTTCAATGGCCTATATTTTGAAAACTATAAATTTCCGTGGGCAAGGAGTAGCATGGGTGGTATTACTCCTCCCAACCCATCCTCCATTACCTTTGAACACTTAATTTGCACCAAACAAATATCTTTTTCTTTCAGATACAGCTTTTACAGATATTACAGAGATTACAGCTATTGGATGGCAGAAATAGGAAATATAATTACTATTTCAATCAAGGCAACTGTTGCTTAAGAATACATACATCTTTTGCAATACGTTCTAATTCTTTTTCTTTTTCCTCCTCTGAAGCAGCCACTTGATTAGTACAAGGTCTCAAAGACCTATTTTTATCCATTGCTAAACATTTTGACGTTAAAATTGGTTTGTTCCTAAAACCAAAGATGGAATAATATTAGCAACAATTTAAAAAACATGTAATTTAAGTAAATAGTTTAATAATACTTACAAATATTGCCGGAAAGAACTTAAAATTAACATTATATTAAGTCTTATCTAGATCATATTTCCCAGTAAAGTTCTTATTATGCGTATAAAATTTGATTTTATGAAAATGTTAAATTATTATTCAACAATTAAATTTTTGAATTACAATATTTATTGACATTTTTTTTCATAATATTGACATTTGACACTGACACTTTTTTTGTTATTTTTTTCTATACTGACGGGCTAAGATCTGAGACTTTACTGCTTACTTTTATCTTTGAGGAAATGAGTTCACACAAAAATTGTGTAGTAAATGAATGTTTGAAACTTTACTGAACAGAATTTTCCTTTTTAGTGACCATGGCACTGTTTTTTTTCATTTTCACAAATACTGTAAAGATAATAACAACAATCGAATGAACACATATTTATATATAAAGAGATACTGAACTTTCCCGCCAAGATATTGCTTTCTTTAAAGTTGTGCAAGTCAATAGCTTAGACAACAATATGCTTGAGGATTCTGACAAAGTATTTACATTTTATTTTATTAACAGAGATGGCTTTCTATAATGTTTTAGCTGAGTGTTCCTTAAACACTTAAAACACGTAGGTAAACTTTGTACTTGAATATTTTTTATTAATAGCTTGAAGTTTGAAATAGTCAAAATAAGCGAACAGTACTAAATTTATTGAAGATCGCTCTTGAGGCGGTTTCTTATATATTGACGAAATCCATGTCAAATCTCATCAAAGAAATCTATAGAGTAACGAAATTTTGCTTTATCAAAGACAATTATAACTATAGACTTTGGATGAATAACGATGAACGAATGAATTAAACCGGAAGTACATCGTCCGTCATTTTTGATCTATAGATTTTACAAGTTGCTAATTTTCTTAATTGTTTATCTTTTGGTGCTTTTAAATATACAAATCGTTGTGCTAATTGAGGTTCCGAACGCTATTCCCATTGGACTTTTGTCATAAAGTAAGTATTTCATGTAACTTGTTACAATACATGTATAATCCGATAAGCCTTTTGCAATGACGAAGCCGCTGATCTTCTATTGTGTTGTTGTCGCCGCTAAACCGTTGCACTGTTCCTTATTACCGTAATCAAAAATGTCTTCATCTATTATTTATTAATACCCTTAAAAAAACAGTGGTTGGTCACGTTAGGGCGGTTCCTTGGACCAGCGTGCTGAGGAAAACATCACTTAAAATTTAATTCTGTAATTGACTACTGAAATCTTAAATGAAAGCGGTTTTCTAGCAAGCAAAATGTTTTATTAATAGGTCGTAATTTACGGTTTACTTTTTTTTGCATTTTGAATCACACTATCCGGGGGGTATTTTACCAGTAATTCATTATAAAATGTATGTTGCAGCCAAATATGTCTGGAGAACCTGAAGTAGCACGCACACCAGAGGGTGATGAGACCGAGGAAGAGGAAATCAAATCCTCATACAAACCGCCACCGGAAAAAACAATTGAAGAGATTCTAGCTGCGGATCAGGAAGATGAGTCCTTGAGGAAGTACAAAGAAGCATTACTTGGTCAGGCACAAAGTGGCACTGTTGTGTTGGTAATGTTTCTGTGAAAAAATAGCCAGTGAAAACTTTAAATGCAATAGCTTACTCTCTCTCTCTCAACCTATCGCAGTCCACTGCTGGACATAGCTCTCCCCCATTTTGCACCAGATATCCCAGTCCTCCGCCTTTCTCATCCAGCTTCACCAGCACTTTCTAAAGTTGTCTGACAATGCAATAGCTTACTATTTTGCAAGAATTTTCTAAACAATTTTTAATTATTAAATTAATATTACAATCATACCATTCCACTCTAAGGAAAATATGGTATGTGATCAAATCAAATCATTTTATTTGCATAACGAATGTTAAATCTTATACAGGTAGTCAGTATTACATGAGGTCACAATGTCGTTATACCGGGTCACTGCGTGCCGGTGTGCAAATATTTATATTACATTAATAATTACGATCAAGTCTCAACATCCATGAATACTATTTGAACTAGACAGTACATCTCCACATGGTTTGGGTGGCTGATAATATCCTCTTCCCCAAATATGTAGTATTTAGGCAATAAATGTATTCCCTTGTCAATTCATGGTAAAACCATATTATTATTTCTATAGCCTGCTTATTTGAATTTCATAATAGCAAGAGACTAAAACAACCCAAAGGAAAATTCTTAGGGGTAGTATAATAGGTAATTTAAAAATAATATTTAATTTTTAACACTGAGCAAACTGCAGTTAATTCTAATTAATGCCAGTAATACCAAATAAGTCTGTACCAAAAATTATATAGCGTAAAAAAACTAATATTCACACACATACTTTTTTCTTGTGGATTGTTATTGATAGAATTGTAACACATCTCATCACATTGAAAATATTACTGAATATTCTAGAATGAGTTAGAAGGCAGCTTTCACAAAATTATGAACCTTATCACCTCAGTTTAAAGGAGATAAACCAATAAAATGTGAGAAATGCTTCATAGTAGTGTGTTTACTACTATGAAGCATTTCTCACCATTTCACATTATCTAATAGATATTGCTGAAACTGAAGTATCCATACTCATGAATATTGAAACCTAAATGTTTTGATAAGATTACAAGCGGGATTATTGAATCCTATATCAGTAAAACATTACCAATATGTTATTAATCAAATCAAGGTATTATTTTGTTAGACTTCTGTATGTTCAACTTCTGTATATTTGTAAAATGACTACTGTTAGACAAGTCTCTCAGAATAATCTTTAACATTTAGGGCCAGTCATTAGTATATTGTATTGAATGCACTACTACACGAAGGGTTCAATCCTCAGGCAGAACAATCATTTGTTAGAATGTTTGTATTGGTCTGGATGTTTTCTATGTATAATATGTATGTAATTACAAAAAATATATAAGTATGTTTAGTACCCATAATTGCTTTAAACACAATACATTTTCAATTGTGTGGAGATCAGTATTACATGTAATTATAACCTATTGAATGCGGGGACATTCAATAGGTTATAATTACATGTAATACTGATCTCTATCCAAATATAGTGTTTCAAGTAGTACTTCCAACAATGTAATAGAAAAGGGAGTTATATGTCTTTTTGCCATGGAAATGTGGGGTTCCTCAGAAACAAATTTATTCATCATTAAAAGTCCTCACCAAGGGGCACTTGGGATGGGGGGTGTAGGTCTTAGCCGTCCACGCGGGCCCAGTGCAATGATGTAAAAAAGTTCGTTTTTGAGGCACGGATGGCGTATCTACCTTTATATATACAGAATACGGATTGGCCGAACTCAAGCACAACTTTTGAATCTTGCAGGCGTGCACAGGTTTCTTCACGATGTTTTCCTTCTCCCTAATAATACATTATTACAGAGATGGATAATAAGTAATGTCGAAAATTTTGGGATTCGAACCTGCGCCCTCCCGATCGGTAGGCAACAGTTCACCATTGAACCACTGACACTCAGCAACAATTTTATTAGAAATATTTAATTTGTATTTTATTCTACAGATGTCAATGACCCGCGGAAGGTGATAGTCAAGAAGTTGGCGCTGTGCGTGGTGGATCGTGACGACCTTGAACTGGACCTTACTGGAGACTTGACTGATTTAAAAAAACAGGTAAATTTTATGCTCACTATTTTTATTTTTGGTAACTAGCCAGTTACTATGCCGGTTGAATGTTTATTCAATAACCTATCTACAACTTTACACTGCAGGGCACACGTGTTTCCACTCAGGATGGCTTGGTCGTTGTTGGATGGTGGATAGGGCCCACAGTTCTTTATAACCAGCCTATAGCCTGGGGAGATTGGGACCACGCGGGCCTAATACTTGATAGGTGTTATGGACAACCTGCCTAAGTTAGTATCTGAAACCGATAACAAACATGCCCTCATAAGTAGGGAATTACCTTTCTTTTTAGACGTTAGATACACAATAAACTAACTATATGCATAATCTTATTAAAAAATGTTCGCGAAAATTCTGCCTGAATTCTGGCAGAATTTTCATTCGTGTCCTCAATCTCTTAAAACAGTGTTATTATAATGCTACGTCAGTCTTTTTATTTTACCCGGTAATTTTACTAGCTACAGTGCTAGAAACACAAAAGTGCAAAACACATTTTATGGGACGATATCTGGCATTGCAGTGGTACCTACCCGGATGACTCAGTACTAAGGCTTAGTACATACTGAGTCATCCAGTTAGGCTTCGTACTGAGTTACCACGTAATATCTACATTTTCTTAGGCCTCTTATATCCGGTAATTTTACTAGCTACAGTGCCCTCATTTCAAAATACAGAAGTGCAAAACCCGTTTAACGGGACAATATCTGGCACTGCGGTGGTACCCTACTAAGACGACACGGTACCGAGTCTACCACCTAGTAATATATACGTTTTCTTAGGACTCTGTAAGTTTTGTAGCTACAGTGCCATCACCCCGAAGTACAGAACTAAAAAACACGTTTAACGGGCCAATATTTGTCACTGCGGTGGCCGAATGCAGTGACAACACACATACACATATTTCGAATTTCGAACACATTTACCTAAATAAAAGAGTACAAACTGTACTCTCTTCGGCGGTTCGTTTTTGAGGCACCGATGGCGTATCTACCTTTATATATACAGAATATCATTGATACTATATAGTCTCGTGGTACAGGATTTTTTTTGCTTAAAATGAGCCTGTAATAATAAACTATAGTACTAAAATAAGTTTATTATTATTATCACATCGCCATCGTCCATTCACGGAGCAACAATCGTTGATGTTTGCGACAGGTGCACCGTATATCATTGCACCATCAGTGTACCACCATAACGCAATTAGCATCGATACGAGTTGGCGCGCTGCCAACTTGGGCATATGAGATGTTATAGTGCGCTTGTTTCTCGAGGAATAATTTTCGGTGGTTCCGATTTCAGCGTCATTTAGAGCGTCGGTGGCTCAATGGTGTGGGCTGTTGCCTTCCTACCGGGAGGGCGCAGGATCAAATCCCGCCATGTATCTATGTGTTTTTGAATTTTAGAAATTATATGTACGTTATCCGACGCTCTTACGGTGAAAGAAAACATCATGATGGTTCCCATTTGTTCCATGGAGAATTGAAGACATATTTACACAAAACTTATTAATTTCAATAATAAAATACTGACACTGATCGATAGTGTTCATTGATATAATCTTTATGGTTTGTTTTTTAAATAAGAATGCTATTTTAATTTTTCTTTTTATATGTTTATCCAATTGTTTTTTTTCTGTTTTAATTACTTTAACTTAAAAAGTTTAGTGTGCATGTAAAATGCTTGCTTATGATATGATAATGATCTGGTTAGAATCTGTTTCGTTATTAATAGAGATTTAGGAATAGTAAAAAGTTTAGCAGTTTCTGTAATTATGAGTATTTATACATATTGTTTTCGTAACGTAATCTACTAGGTGGTCTGAGTCGTCTAGGTAGGTACTACCGCAGTGAAAAAAGAGATTTGCACTTACTAGATATCGTCCCGTGAAAAAAGAGTTTTGCACTTCTATGTTTCGAGATGAGAGCACTGTAGCTAGTAAAATTACCGTTTATAAGAGTTCTGACATCGGTTGCCTCGTGTCGGGGGCAGTGCGGTATTGATGGAGAATAATAACTCTATCTTTTGTTGGTCTCCAATCCCGCTCTGTCATGGTCAGGCGTATTACTTACCATCAGGTGAGCGTCTTGACAGTTCTGTGCACTTAAACATAAAAAAAATCTCATAGAAGTGCAAAAAAGTTTGGCGTCTCTCCAGCCAGTTTATGTTTTCACTAGTATTTATTTATCACTAGTAGAATACGTATTATTTGCATTCGTAGTTGGGAGGTTCAATGACACTGTTCGGATACAATGGCATTGATGTTAGTCAGCATCGGTGCTAGTATTGTAATGTATTCGTTGAATAGTAATGAATGTGGACCGTAATAGGTGCGTAGTAATATGATACAGTCGCATTGACTCGATTGCAATATTTTTACAATAGGCCTATCGATTTATTAATGCCGTCAGTGGCATGCATTCCATATATGCAAATAAGCAGTGCATACCCTTTGTGTCCGGACAACTCGGAAAATCGCCAACACAATAAATGATTCCCACATATTCGCCCAATTAGCCTCTAAAGATTTGAAACCTTAGGCGATCTGCTGTCATCAGCAGCACTCAATTTGACAAAAATGTAATGTGTACCTTACTTATACTTATCTATGTGCACGCCACTGCCGATCGTTCTTTCGCAAATTGTCCCCTGGTCCCTTTCGCAAAATGTCCCCTGGTCTCTTTCGCGAAATGTCCCCTGGTCCCTTTCGCAAAACGCCCTATTCACTAAATGTCCCTTTCGCAGAATGTCCTCCTTTTATCAACAAAATGTATCACTTTTGCCAATATTTTTTTTTGAAATGTTCTAAGAAAATAAAAAAATAATAATTGTGAAAGTGGAATTCTGCGAAAGGGATGTTTTGCGATCAGGGGACATTATGCGAAAGGGATATTCTGCGAAGGACCCGTGCCGATGTCTCGATTCGGCTGATTGAGGTCTTGTCGAATAGCAAACGTAGCTAAAGCGATTTAGACAGAGCTATATACGCTCGCTACTTGCCCGGTGGAATTGTAAAGGCCATCTGCGGCCACCAGCATCAGTCAGTAAAAAAAAGCTCTGGCGACTCGTCAAAAATCATGCCTTGCAAGTAAGGGTCTGAATGCATTTTTTTAAGATTTTAAGTGAATTCGTTTCATGTAAACCCGTGAAACACTTAGCTCATATAATTCTAGCTTAAGATACAATAAATGTAATACAGTAGCTTTTCGAAATACAGAAGTGCATAACACTTGTATTACGATATATGGAACTGCTATACCTAAACTTCGAGTCGACAAATGTGAGTAAATGTATTGAGTAGAAAGCGAGTATTCATAGCATGCTCGAATATCGTATTGAAGAGAACCCCGATGTTAGTTGCAATTTTATTGTCGAATATCGTACATCAAGAATAGGACCCCTGCCTCGAAATGCTATACGTAAACCGTTCAGTTCAATGGACGATCCAAATACAAATTCATTGTATATTCAAACATCGTATTACAGAATTGGACCCCGATGTTAGTTACAATCGTACTGTCGAATGTCGTACATCAAGAATAGGACCCCAGCCTCGTAATGATTTACGCGACCGGTACAGTTCACTGCACGATCTAAATACTAACTGAATGGCGCTCAAATTAAACCTGTGTCGTCCGTGTGTTTGTTTTGATAAGCCAGCCAGAAATCGACCTTATCATTGTCGAAATACGGTTGATATTTACATACGAGACGTTATATGTAGGAGGATTAGTGTGGTCTTCTGACGTATAATTCCTGAGAGTAACGTGAGAAATGGAATGACATTTACTATTATTAATTTGTGATGTACGCAAGATATGCGGTGATATTAAGGAAAGGTTATCCGCATGTTTTTGCTAAGGAGGATTGAAGTAATCTCCCACTCTAGAATATAACTAGTTTGTTACCGCTGACACATGGAAAATTACTGAATTTTAACCATATGGATACATATGAAACTTATGTCTTAATAAATATGATGCCACAGCCCTAAATAAACACACTACATGCACAATCACGAAGAAACGTCATCTGAAAATGTCCGATCACTACACATACATTATTATTATACTTATTAATAATATTAAATTTTTCATTTAAATTTTGACCTTAACGCGTGATTGAAAGGGTACAAAATCAAAAGCACGACGAGCACACTACTATATCATTGACATGTTAAATTTGAATGAAAATTCCGCCCATTCGGCGCGAAGGATATAATCCGAGAGCCAGCCGTATAAAAGTAAAGATCAGATACATGAAACATTTTTTGAATGTAGTCTGAGAAACCATACAACTAAAGGTCGACACCCCTGAAAATGTCTGATTTTGCCCGCTTTGATTTTGAAAAAAATTAACGAGAAAATAAAGTATTCGATGAGTAGAATAGTTTTCAAAGCTCAATTCATTCACTAACGTGAGTCGACGACAAAGGTATTTTTGCGTCCCTTGATTGTGGTCGACGTCGTCACTTCACTTCTTAAAACAATTTCTTCTATATCATATTTTGTTGAAAACTGAGTAATTTAGTTTAAAGTACGAGTAAGACGCTCTAAAAATACATTTTTAATAGCATCGGTGGCTCAATGGTGTGGACTGTCCCCCTCCTACCGGGAGGGCTGAGTTCAAATCCCACCACGTACATTGGTACGTGGAGGGACAACGCTACGCAATGTGTTTTCGAAAATAAATTCAAAAAAACGAATTTTTGAAAAATATATGTACGTTATCCGACGCTCTTACGGATAAGGAAAACATCGTGAGGAAACCACCTTCGCACGCCAGCGAAGATCTTCAACGGTTATGCGTGAAGTCGGCCAACCCGCACTCGGCCCGCGTTGACGACTACGGTCTAATCACCCGATACGGGTAGGCTCGTGCCCCTCGGTGGGGACGTTTAATGAGCTGATTATGATGAATACAATTTTTCTTTGCAGGTGTTCGTGATCAAGGAGGGTGTGCAGTACAGGATAAGGATCGACTTTATAGTGCAGCGTGAGATAGTGCACGGTCTTAAGTATGTTCAGAAGACGTACCGCCTTGGAGTTCCAGGTGAAACGATAATAATTACAATACCTATACAATATCAGACCATTATGGCACGTGAATCTAAGGATTTTATGGTATCAAAACTATGTCCTAGACTAGCAAGGCTATAGGCCTCCCCCATTTTCCCCGTATTAATTATTTATCTGTAATTTGTAAATAAAATTTAAGTGTCTGTTTTGAATATTGAAATAACCTTTTTTTTCTTCATTTATGTACGGTACATATGCCAATATCATCATCAGCTCATTAAACTTCCCCACCGAGGGGCACGAGCCTACCCGTATAGGGTCTTTTTCACAGGGCAAGCCTTATGTAGTGGTTTTGGAAACATTTTACATGTAATATTTTTAGCGAGCGTCGGTGGCTCAATGGTGAGGTTCAAATCCCGCCACGTACCAATGTGTTTTCGAATTTTCGAAATTATATGTGCGTTATCCGGCGCTCTTACGGTGAAGGAAAACATCGTGAGGAAACCTTCATGCACGCCTGCGAAGAGATTCAAAGGTTGTGTGTGAAGTCGTCCAATCCGCAATGGGCCCGCGTGGACGACTATGGCCTAATCAGACCTTCAAGAAAAGAGCGTACTCGTGCTTAAAAGGCCGGTAACGCATCTTGTAGCTCCCTTGGTGTTGCAAATGTCCATGGCCGGCAGTATTCACTTTCCATCAGGTGATCTGTCTGCTCGTTTGCCCCCTATCCCATAAAATAAAAATAAACACCCTATACGGGTAGGCTCGTGCCCCTCGGTGGGGACGTTTAATGAGCTGATGATGATGATGATGAACTTACATATACTCGTATTATGTTTTATTCAATTAATTAAAGGGTTGTAGATTATGATATTAATTTCTAGTGTTGCTATTACCATCGGAATGAAATTCATATAGCAAATATTATTGATTTAAACTTTGTTCAAATAGAGGTAATAGGAACTATGTTTTCCTCATTAACTATTTACCTACTGAATATATAATTTTAATATTTATTTTCCCGCTTCCGTACGGACAGTACCGGGTATGTACAATGAGTAGTCGCTGTGTTTATGGCTTGTTATTGTATGCTATAATACGCACTGTACAAAATGGCCGCGTAACGCACTCGGAATTATTTATTAGACTGTACTTATATTCATATTATGCTTGATGTATGATTGGGTTTGATTTTTATGTTAAGCGGCTGATGTAATTTTTTTATGTTATAAGTGTTACAGTACGGTCAGAACGCTCATCTGATGGTAAGTGATACGCCTAACCATGACAGAGCGGTATTGAAGTAGACCAACAATTGATAGACAGTTATTATTCTCCGTCAATGCCGCACTGCGCACGACACCCGAGACGACAGATGTAAGATCCCTTTTACCCAGGAATTAATTCATGAATTACTGAATGTACATACTTTTGCATATATGTTTAACCGGTCTTTTATTGCTGCCAATTGTTGTTTAATCATTGTTTTTGACTGTGGCTCAATTGTGTGGACTATGTGTGTTGTTGCCTTCTGATCGGGAGGGCGCAGGTTCAAATGTGTTTTCGAATTTTTGAAATTATATGTACGGTATCCGACGCTCTTATGGTGAAGGAAAACATCGTGATCAAACCCGCGAGGCACGAGCCCACCCGAGTAGGGTGTACGTATAGTTATTATTACCTGGGCATACAGGTGAAAACGGATGAAAATATGTAAAATGGGCTTTAATGCGAAACAATTTCGAGTCAGGAAGGAAAGTCAAAGAAAACAATAAGCCAATTGAATTTAAATTGTTTTCAATTTAGGGTACTTTCAAAACATCTTAGCCGCACCCACCAGTGGTTCGGCCAAGATTCTATGTGACATGGTACACCATAGATAATTACCGATAATATTCTCTGACTTCATGCCTGACACTTCGGACTGACATGCCTCTCTGAGGCAAAAGTTCTTTTAATAAAGATAAAAAAAAACTAAAGTCTACATTAAGTAAATCAACCGCGTCTCTCCTTACAGTGGACAAGATGACCCACATGGTTGGCTCGTACCCGCCTAAAACGGAGATCCAGTCTTACACGACCCCGCCCGAGGACGCTCCCTCCGGCCTGATGGCTCGCGGCTCCTACACCGTGAACAGCCTGTTTACGGACGACGACAAGAATGTACACCTCCAGTGGGAGTGGAGTTTTGAGATCAAGAAGGACTGGAAGGATTAGGCGAGCGGTGAGATCGGTGTGCCATACTAGCTGATGCAATGGTTGGTACAGTCACTGATAAAAGAGGTTTTATATTTCTTTTAATATTTTTTTCAATAAGCTTTCTATTAGCACCAAGCATTACCCAATTTCGACAAACTTTTTAAAAGTGTTTATCTTTGTTGTGACTTTGGTGGGTTTTAAAATACCGTTAATTTCGGTGTTTGTGGTATTATTTACATTTTAGTGAAGTTGAAAGGTGTTTTCTTTTCTTCCTTTATTATTATGTAGTAAATGAATAAGAACATTCGTATGTTATAGCCATAAGAAAAGATAAATAAATTTTTAAGGCGGCAGTTTTTGCCCACAATTTTTTTTTTTTTAACTGAAAAAATGTATAACCACTTTTGATGATGACTGTACCAGTATCCTGGAAAATGAGATTGAATTCAGGTGATTAAATGTACTCATTGACTATGTGCTTTAACAGTAATATCTAAAATGTCTAATATAATGTTTTATTATTTCTCTCATTTCTGCATTACATGTCTGAATATAATTTTTCGGGTTTTTGTCCCATAATCATTTGTAATTTTTTAGTCATATAATTTTACTTAGCTTCAAACTATTGCTGTCTACTGTAAGACTATAGATCTTTTCTATAAAGCACTAGACTTTAGTTTGTAAATTAATATTCAGTAAATTATGCCATGCACATTTAAAAAATACGTTACAATTACCATTAATTTCGTGAGCAAATGTAATGATTATTTTAAAGGCATGTAATGCTTAATAACTTACTGTTAGAACCTCAGTCTCAGACTACTGTGTAGTACGAGAATGGTGTGAAGGAATTACAACGCTATAACAAAGGCAATAAGATCCAATCCAGTTTGTATTTTGTCGTTTACGGGGGCTGACTGATATGCATCGGTCATAGACAACTTCGCTTACTAGACGTTGCAACGGACGCCATATAGTTTTTACTTTAAAAATGAAATGTACTAAACGTCAAGAAATGTAGAGAAATAAAAAAAAAATTTTTTGTCTATGGATGCAATGTCTTGTATGTAAAATTGTCTACGACAAAAATATAATACCTATTGACAATTTAGAATTTAAGAGTCATTAGATAACCACTACATTTAATTTTTATTTACATATAACAAAACCCTATAGTGTACTAGGATTCTAATTGTTACTATTAAATGAAATATTATGTCACGTAAAAATTGATATGGTGTTAAATATTTACAATCGTAAAATATTTTAAGTATGTTTCTATATCATATTGTAAGGTGTAGCAATATTACTTTTTAAATTGTTCACGTGCTAGTGGTTATAAATACAATTCTAATTTTAGAGTGTATCATTATATAATTTTTATGTATGATTAGCTTAGGGCGCAGTTTGGTATACGGAGGTCTACTATAACTCATATATTTGTCATACAACTTCCAAAGTACTATTAAGAGTGATATTCACAAAAGCCATCTCAACTCATAAAATAGGCCAATTTTCCATTAAACTGACATACTAGTCCAAAACATACAACCACCGAAATGAACAATGAAAAAAGTATTTTTTTATGTCATCATAAGTGATGTGTATGGGACGGTCAGTGCGCTCACCTGGTGGTGAGTGATAAGCCTTACCATGGCAGAAGCAATGTTGAAGGAAAACAATAGGTTATATGTAAACCTGTCGTGGCTGTTGTTAACCCTAACGCCAGAAATCCAGACACAATTGCGTGGGACGCTTTATGGCAACGCTGACGGTCAGGTTTGATTGACGGGTCAAAGGGTTATAAGTAGTCAATTTACGTCTTAGATGTACTTATTAAACACAGTACATTTCTGACCCCGTATACGAAACTTCGCGGCTTTTCCATTAGTCAGCCCGCAGTGAAAGAGTCCGACACGCGATGCTGCCACCGGCATTCCTAAAGCATTTTGAGCCAAGCTTGTTTGTTGACGCTTAGTAGTTGGTAAATTCCATTTCCTTTTTGAAACTTTGTTTACGCTGTGCAATCGTTTGTAGCGTCTTAATACAAATCGTAAGAACCAAAATTTAGTATTGTAAAGTATGTAAGGGTAACGGTGCACCAAATAAATGTTTAGAAAAAACCCTATTTTTAATAATACACATATTGCTTCCGAACAGTGTTGGGGCGTAACGTGGCAATAATATTTAAAGTATTAGTATTGGAGTCTGTATCACTTGTATAGATAGTACCTAAGCGGCTACAAAGTACACATGTATGAGAATACTCAGACTGGCTTTAGCGGTATGGATTGTTAACGAGTCTTGTTAATATTAAATGATTATGAAATGTACGTTTTAACGTACAATCACAGCACGTAGTGCTATGCGATCTCTATCAACTATTTGTATGTGACAACTGAATGAAGTATTTTTAAATTAACGGTCGTTTCAAGCTCGTACTGTCCACACGCTAGCACTTATCAATGTATGATGATACTGGCATTTATGGCTGGCCAACGCTTTGGCGCGAAGAGATGGAATCGGCATCGCTTACCCACTATGGGAGAGCTTCATACAATGTTGCCATACTGTTTAACCGTTATGGTACCAATTTGAAAAGTTAAATTTTCTAATTTTTTTTTCGTTAATTCAACCCACTTAAAAAAGGAGGTTACTCTATGTATTTTTAAATTAGTTTTGTGGGCAAAAGTTCTGATACTTTTTTCTAGAACTTTAAGAAAAATAAGGTTTTTTTTAAATAACATGAATTTAGTATGAAGCTGTCTTAAAATGGACTGTAAGTGGTGTGTAGAGAGGTGCTTCAGTGAAATTCACTAAAATTCACTGGTGCTCTTCCTATTTTAATATAATGTAAGGCTTCCCTTTTATAAAATTATTAGAATAGTGATCCTTTGAATAATAAAATTTTTCATGATCAGTATGTTTCAGTATACAGTCTTAAATAAATCTATATAATTCAAAAGTGTCATTGTATTGGGTTTAGTTTGTACGTATATATGTTAGCAATATTTTATTAAGATTCAATTTGTTATTATTACAGTAATGAATGATTATATTAATAATAATTTCAATAATGTGTAAAATTTTATGCATTGTAATAGTTTGGCCAAAAATAAAGCTTATTTATTCAAAACACTGGTTTTTATAAGCTCTTGACTATTTTTAAATGTTAATGGATACAGAAAAAAAACAAAAATTGCAAAAAGGCGCCAATATTTTTATAAACGCCTAGGTGCCTACTACAGCGTGTAAATTGCAGTATCAATAATACATACTTTATTTTTTAAAGTTATTTAGCAGAACATTGTAATTGTTCAAATAGTAACCGGTTTTTTACTTGACACTACGTAAAGAATTAAAGATAGTAAGATACATTTTTATTGGCCACAAAATAAACAAAATTTTTAAAACAGAGAAGTAAAGGAAAGGTAAATAATAACTTAAAATCCAGTGGCCAATCAGGTGTCAGCAATATACTGCAGTAGTATGGAAATTTATTCTGGCTGTACCTGTGGTGAGGGGGTCACACTTCGATAAATAATAAACTAACTCAATGCACGAAAGAAATATAAATCAAAAAATGTCCGAGCCGCTTGACATATACGTTGAAACATTTTATATTTATGACATAAAATTATTTATTAAACAATTTTGATCTTATATAAGGCGTCTTTAAAAGGGTACAATATCATAGTTTTATGCTCGTGAGCATACAACTATGTCACAATGACATGTAGCGCGCGACGTGATGATGAATGAAAATGCTGCCCAACTTACGCGATAGGCAGACTGCCACGGACTCCATTAATCATAAATTAATTTGAGTCGGAAAATCCATTAAATTTTTCAAATAAATAGAAAAATATATATAAATACAATACTAATTAGCAATTACATCCAAATCAACAATAGAATTTAATTCATGATTTCATCCAAATTGACGTCGTAAACGCGACTTGCAGCGCGTTTACCGCCCTCATGCTTTTTCAGTGCAATCATAACTTGTTTGTCAGTTCTTCGCGATGGGCAGAAAGCGATCAGTCTTGTTGGCACGTAGTTACCGTTTAGCAACATCAGGGGCATTGCAATGGTCATGCAACCGGTATCTGCCAATTTAAAAGTAATTACTTTATACGGAATACCAACAGTACTAATACAGTTTGTTGAATTACAAGTTGCACTCTCTTAGGGGTTCGTTTTTGAGGCACGGATGGCGTATCTACATTCATATATACAGAATATCATGGTTTAGTCCCAAAATTAAGCATTTAGCCTGTAATAATATGGTGTAATGGTTGAAATCACAGACATCTGAATATACAAAATCTGTGGTTGAAACGTCGACCCGATCTCCGGGCAGTACAAACAATTGTGTGCATCATGTCAATTTGTATTGCTCTCGGTGTTTTCTATGTAAAATATGTATGTATTTAAAAAGAAGTATATAAGTATGTTCATCCCCGTTGTTTAGTACCCATATTACAGGCGTAAGCTTAGATGGCGCTGTGTGAATGTCACTGGATATTTATTTATACTTTTGTTTATGTATAGAAATGGTAACAATTGATACAATATTTACCCGGCACTTTCCTCTTCAATTGACGTTGTCAATCATATAAATACCACTCTTGCCGAGCAGGTTTGTGACAGTCCTCGTGGTGAATTCCCTGGTTTGCTCCGATTCCAGGGTGGGGGTGTGTCGGTAGCCACTCCCACCACGTGGCTGAGGTTCGCAGCAATCCATTCTGCTAGCTCGTAGCTTAATCCTGAAACAGTGCGTCACATAAGAGTAGGTCAGGAAGTTAGAAATTGGTTTCCTGCCATAGAAAATCTTTAAGATTTCATCGGATGAACTTATCGCTGTTGTGAGTTTGTGACCAGGTGACAAGTCATAAAAGAAAACATAGGTCGAAAGTCAATTATATAATATAATGAATCAATTGCTTATATATTATACAACTATCTATGTGTGGCGAGGCGCGTCATGTAGTGTGTTTCCTGAAGGCTTTCACAGCTTTAGCAGACAAGCAAAGTCGGCCTATAAAAATTTTATGCAACGAACCTGACTCGAAGCTCGGTTGCAGGGAGGAACGTAATCTAGGAATATTTGAGAACAGGTAGGTACGTGTCTGTTACGCGAATAGAAGCTGGTTAATGTAGGTAATATATTCTATTGGAGTACCTACGACACCCTAAAATATTTTCTTAAATTGTTCACAAACGAAACGACTTCACGCACAATCTTTGAATCCTTTCGTAGATGTGCGCAGGTTTCCTCATGATGTTTTCCTTCACCGTAGAGCGTCGGAAAAAGTACGTATTATAATTTAGAAAATCCGAAAAGATTTTCGTTATTATTTCAATGGTACGCGGCGGGATTTGAACCTACGCCCTCCATATCGTAAGGCAACAGTCCACATCAATGAGCCACCGACGCTCAACCGATGAATACAATTATGTTATTTATTTTATAATCTCAAAAACAATATATTTTGTTAAAAACTCTGTACGTGCCTGGTTTAAACTGGCCTTAGCCGAGCTTAAAGAGTTAAAAAAGTTTGATAGGTAGGTATTTATCATTTACCATTATAACTAGCACAAACTTTCAATATAAATTGGACTTTATGGTAAACACAAGTTTGAATTAAGAAGCGTCGGTGGCTCAATCATGTGGCGCAGGTTCAAATCCTTCCACGTACCAATGTGGTTTTGACATTATATGTACCTACGTTATTCGACGCTCTTACGGTGAAGGAAACCTGCGGACGCCTGCGAAGAGATTCAAAGGTTGTGCGTGAAGTCGGCCAATCCGCACTTGGACGACTAGGCCTAATCACCCTATACAATCATGATGATAATTACAAAGTTTGAATTAAAAAGCATTAAAAGTTTACCGGGTATTTTACAAACGCAAGTCCTTTTTGTATCAGGTTCCGCTTTCCAGCCAAACTTGAAGAGCAGCAAGGTTGGTTCCTTAGGGTCAGATTTTATTATCATCCACTGCATGGCTACGTCTAAACTCAGCACTAGAGAAGGATTATTCTCTGCAAGACCGCTAATGTCTATTATGGTCACTGAAACGTAAAGAATTTGCAGTCTTGTTATAATCTTATTCGAAGTTATTCTTGTGTGGAGTAGATACACTCCGGCCCGATGGACCGACGACTTGTGAAAGGTTGCTCGTAGAGGTTTTATGATGAAAGCTGAGGGCTGGGATACCTAGCGTAGTGTTCAGCAGTGTACTGGAATAGGTTGGAAAAAGATCAGGTAAGCCACAAAATCGTATAGGTATTTAATTACAGCAGGTATTTAAGGGTCCAAGCGTTGGTACAGCTTTTGGTAGGTATTAAGCCTATCGCGTCTTCTCGTGATACATCATTAAAATTGGTGAACAAGGTAAAATTGGTAACATAGGCGATTTTCAATCATCATCGAATCAGCTAGACGGATTACAATCTGAATGAAAATCTCAGGACGATACTAAGGCCTCGCATTTCTGCTTGTCCAGCAGTTGTCTTATAGCTGTAGTAATAAATAGAAAAAAATGGCTAATTTTCAAATATGAGCGTCGGTGGCTCATTGGAAAGGGCTGTTGCCTTTCGATCTGGAGGGTGTAGGTTCAAATTCTGCCTCGTACCAGTGTATTTTTATATTTTCGGATTTATAAATTTACGTTTATCCGACGCTCTTACGGAGAAGGAAAACATCGTGAGGAAACCTGCACACACATCCGCACTGCGCCCGCGTGGACGTCTTAGGCCTGTACCCTTCACGGGTAGGTTCGTTCCCTCGGTGGGGATGTATGAGCTGATAATGATAATTATGAAAAATCGTACATCTGGTCAACAGGAACTCTGAGGGTATTAGTGCTGGATGCATTGATCCCGGGGAGCTGTTCACGAAGTCCAAATGCATAGCCGTGCCCAAACTGGGCACGCCGCAGTTTAGGCAGATTTTCCTGAAAAAATACATTATTGATATTACTGATAAATATGTACTAAATGACACTTAAATTTCACTTACGATTGAGATAGCTTTTCACTACTATCAACTTAGTACTCCAATCATCAATCAATTTGGAGTAATAATAAGTCGGCCATAACACCAGGAGTTCCGGGTTCAATACCCGGGCCGTAGAAACATTTGTGTGCGTGAGCATGTATGTTTGTATTGGTCTGAGTGTTTTTATATATTATAATATAAAATGTAGGTATTTATTACAAAAAAAATGTTTATACGTTGTTTAGTACCTATATTATAAGCTAGATGGCTAGTTTATTAATCTACCATCACTGCAGTGCTACACTTTTTTAGGAAATATAGGTATGAATATTGTGTACTTGAAACACCCATTAAAATACATACATATCGATGCACACAAATGATCTGCCCAGCGGTCGAACCCGGTAATCGTTGTGTATTATCCAACTGCCCTTTATACTTGACGACCCATTTGGTGTTGCGGTTGAGAGGTCGGCTGCAACACCAAGGGTTCCGGGTTCGATCCCCGGGCAGTACAAACATTTGTGTGCATGAACATGTCTGTTTGTAATGGTCTGGGTGTTTTCTATGTATAATATGTATAT
Organism: Leucinodes orbonalis; assembly: GCA_019425675.1. Classification (NCBI taxonomy): domain Eukaryota; kingdom Metazoa; phylum Arthropoda; class Insecta; order Lepidoptera; family Crambidae; genus Leucinodes; species Leucinodes orbonalis. The sequence continues at coordinate 60,362 of PQWD01002317.1, forward strand.
TACAAAAAAAAAATGTATATAAGTATATTTATCCGTTGTTTAGTACCCATAATACAGGCTTCACGCTTAACTTGGGACTAGATGGCGCTGTGTAAATGTCAGTGGATATTTATTATTTATTTATTTATACCGCACGGGTCATCAAATACCTATAGAAAGGATGGTGTTACATTTAATCCTTAAATAAACTAACAAGACGCATAATCACGAAAGAACTTCAACCAAAAAATGACCGAGCATTCGTATAGTTATTATTATATTTTGAACTTAAAATTATTGAAATTATGACCTTAACACGTCATAGAAGAGTACAAAATCATCATGACATGTAGCGAGCGACGTGATTATGAATGAAAATTCTGCCCAACTGATGGGCAGACTTTTGCCGCGGGCACTTTTTGCGTGAGATTGTGCGTCTTGTTAATTACCTAATTGTTTATTTAGGATATAAACTCACCAGTGATTTTCCACTGCGTTGAAATAATCCGACATATCTTTCCAAGTCGTTGGCTTCGTCAAGTCAACCACATGAATCTTGGCCATATCGTCGATAAAGTTATGTCTGTCGCCTCCAATGACCACATTTATAAACGCGATAAAGAACAATAATCTGTACATATTTGCCGCAAAGTTTTGCGTTCTATTACTGGTGTTTATGAGTATTCTCAAGACGTATCCAAAACTTTATATATATTAATAAGTTTCCAAATATTTGTACGCAAACTTTGATGTCAGAAATAAGATCGTTTTATTGTACTTCTATAGGTTACGATTTTGTCTATACATAGTCATACTCGTAATTAACAGTTTCGATTATGAAAAAGGATATTACAACGTAATTTAACGTAAGCTTCTTTGTTTCTCACGATTTCTTTGTTCTTTCGATTACGCGCGTAAAAGTTTTTCACAGCGAGTTGCAATTTATACCACACCTAATAATCTTGAGCAAAACTGTCTTCGGAGACTAAGATTTATTCAATGACTATTGTTTAGTTTTAATAGGACTTTAAAGGTGTGTTATTGTTTTGAAAGTAGTTTATAGTACAGATATGGACTAATATCCACTGACATTCACACAGCGCCATCTATCCCCAAACTAAGCATTAGCCTGTAATATCGATACTAAACAACGGATAAGCATACTTTTATGCTTTTTTTTTGTAAATACATACATATTATACATAGATAAAAACCCAGACGAATACAAACAGATATGTTCATGCACACAAATGTTTGAACTGCCCGGGGATCGAACCCGGTACCCTTGGTGTAATAGCCGACGTCTGAACCATTACTCCAGATGGGTCTCAACTAGGGCAGTTAGTTGTGCAATTGTCTCGAGATAAAATGTAATGTTCCGGTATGCGTTTCCGTAAGCGTTTCGGTATGAAACATTGGGGACCCAAACTTTCTGGCGTCTGCAATGGACCAGCGCTGCTGTAGTTTTGGTGATGAACTCTAAGATGATGGAAATCATTGGGGATGCGTTCAGCTATGGACATTTTAGCTGCAGTAGGGTTTTGCAACTTTCCGCTTTCTTGAATGATTACAGTGTTGACGTTTCGTCGTTTTCTTCTTATATTTATAGACGAATGTTTGTGTGGACCGAACTATATATTCATGTCTTTCAAGCAAAAACTGTAGTTCAATAAAATTGTATTTTAGTTTATTTATGTATTTTAGTTCTTCATCGTCATCGTCATCGTCCTCAGCTCATTAAACGTCCCCACCGAGGGGCACGAGCCTACCTGTATAGGGTGATTAGGCCTTAGTCGTCCACGCGGGCTCAGTGCGGGTTGGACGACTTCACACACAACCTTTGAATCTCTTCGCAGGCGTGCATGAAGGTTTCATCACGATGTTTTCCTTCACCGTAAGAGCGTCGGATAATTCTTACCATAAAATAATCCTAGAAATTATTACCTATAATAATTCTTGCCTAAAGGGATTTCTATTTATTTAATTTTTTAGTATTTATAATTTATTTTTTAGTGTTTAGGTTGTAATATATTTTAGTTATCTTCTTCTATTTATTTAGTATTTTATAGTTTAATGTAAATATCAAATTTCATATTAATAAAACAATCTTGCCATTAAATCACTTCATAAGTGACTTGTCATCTTGCACTTCACTCGTTCTGAGTTCAGATCTGTAATCATTGTAGTATTAAATATGTGTTTATTGTTTATTTATATTGTTAATTGGTAGGTCAAAATAATAATCTCGTAGGTATCTATGCGCAGACATGTTATGTCATAGTTTCGCTTCGATACTAGAAACTATAAATAATCGAAATAGGTACTTTCGGTATAATGTTTGGGGACAAACAAATAAATGCCCTTATCTTGCTTTTTTCACATATTCAGTTCGGGGACCTTTAGATAATCAATTAATACCCACTGAATTTCACACAGTTATTTAAATTAAAGTTCTATTTTAAATCAATTCTATTAAATTGAAGCAAGGTAGGGAGATAGTGATTTAACAACGTAACTATAAACATAGACATATATTAAATTTTATACATAGAAGTACCTAGACTAATATGTCTACTAGGTAGACTCGACACTGAGTCGTCTAGGTAGGTACCACCGCATTGCCCGACATCGTCCCGTGAAATAAGAGTGCAATGCTCATTTGTGTTTCAGGATGAGGGCACTGTAACTAGTGAAATTACCGGGCATAAGAGACCTAAAATCTGTTGTCTCGGGTGACGGGCGCAGTGCGGCATTGCTGGAGAATAATAATTGTCTATGTTTCAGTTGTTGGTCTCTTTCAATGTCTGTCATGGTATCATTTAACATCAGGTGAGCGTCCTGACCATCCTGTTTACTTTTAAATAGAAAAAACCATTAGAAGTGTGCTCCGGCATAGATGGGTTGATTTAAATGGAGTAAAACAACCGTAATAAATTGTGTATTGTAAGTAGCTAATAAGGACCACATGTTGAGATTGTGACTTGAAGAAGCAATAAATTTTTTTTATTATTATTATTATTATTATTAATGCAACGTTTTGTGTTGTGTTTCGGCTAGTAACCTTTACATTATAATAAATAATTATAATCATTAATATTCACTGACATTCATACAGCGCCATCCAGCCACAAACTAAGCATTAAGCCTGTAATATGAATAGTAAACATACTTATATATATATTTTTTAAAACATGCATATTGTACATAGAGAACAGCCAGACCAATACAAGCGGACAATAGATATGTTCATGCACATAAATGTTTGTACTGCTCGGGAATCGAACCCGGAACCCTTGGTGTAATTGCTGTCTCAACCATTACATCAGATGAGTTGTCAAATGTTTTTCTTTATTTATAATCACTAATGTGTAAGAATTAACGATGACAGTGAGTCGTTTCAGGAGTTAAAGGAATTAATTGATAGTAAATAATCACTAATTAGTAATATAAGCGTTATTTTTTGTAAACATATGTGTTTCTTATTATCTTGGTTTTAACTGGATTACCTATTTAATTAGTTTCAAACTATTTTAAATCCTGGGTTATCTTTAATCTTACCTTTCTAAATACAGTCTTAACATTTATGAGTTCAATAACATTTTTTTAATGAACGTCATAATTACCTATGACTATGTTACTAGGGGTGATTGTAGTTTTGGTGGTCTGACATTATTCAGTGATGGCTTTTCCTTTGCTGTAAAAAACATTACAAATAGAGATTAAGTCTCAATAATGGTATAGGTTTGGAATAGCTTTAAGTCTTTTAAACTAAGTGTTAGACCAGGTACTGATTGAGGTAGGTACCACCGTAGTGCCACATATCGTCCTGAGAAATAGAAGTGTTTTGCACTTCTGTGAGGGCACTGTAGCTAGTAAAATTACCGGGTATAAAAGAACTAACATCTGTTGTCTTGGCCGTGTCGTTCACTTTTTACATAAAAAGTATAAGTTATGCTTCGGCAAGTACGGGCCAGCCATGTGATGTCACAGCTTTCCAGAAAACTAACGCGAAACAACGTCCCCATCCCATATTTTTACTTGCATCTCTCCCTTTTTAAGGGTCGGCAATGCACTTAATGCAAATTTCAAGTTACTATTATAAATATGGGTAGCGATATCATAACATCAGCTAAACCGTTTGTTGGTTTGACTTCCCATTTAGAAAGAAAGAAAAACATTTATTGCCTAAAAGTACTACACAAGAAAACTCAAGAAACATTGATCATTTTTAGAAATGTTAGGTACAATATAAAATTAAACTTTAAAGTAACTTAAAAATTAAAAGATACATAATATTAACCATAAACAAGAGTGCAATACCTTATTAGTCAAATGGACACTGCCTAAGCATGTGCTGCTGTGTGTATTTACAATAGTTTACGTGTTTTCACGATTTAATTAATTAACACACAGCAGCGCTGATTTTCTAGCAGTGCCAACGTGACAACGTGCCTTAATATTCACATCATCACATGTAACAGAATAAACAAGTATTTTTTCTCTTCTCACCGTCGATTGTCTTCATTGAGGATCTCTCTAGATTTAAGTGCAGGTGGATTATACGCTACAACCATTTGGAGGAATTAGCTTGAATCCTAAACCATCGTTGCGCTACGTAGTACTTTGCTTAAT
>PQWD01002317.1:70005-93237 GCA_019425675.1 Leucinodes orbonalis
ACATTGATATGTATTCTATTGATGTGATAATTTTATATCCTTTCTATAATTCGATATATAAGGTTAAATTATGCTCAATTTATAATTAAAATGTTTTTTACTATGACAAATGTGAAATAGGAATCTAACATTTTTATATTAGAACGTAAATCATTGTAGTGTCCAACAATCCGTCGCTTTTTGATGTGTGATGCGGATAGTCAAAAATGAAATCTGGGTATGATTTATTTGAAATTTGATATACATATTACAACTTGATATTTTTTTTACTGACTTATATTTGTGTTACATATACAAATTATAACAAACAGTACAGAATCACAACTAATCAAAATCTACAATGGTACCATATTATAAATAATATCCACTGACATTGCAATGGAGGCTTAAATTTAACATGTATTAAGTGTGCTCTGGTATCATCATCATCAGCTCATTAAACGTCCCCACCGAGGGGCAAGAGCCTACCCGTATAGGGTGATTAGGCCTTAGTCGTCCACGCGGGCAGGTGCGGATTGGACGACTTCACACACAACCTTCGAATTCTTCGCAGGCGTGATGAAGGTTTCCTCACGATGTTTTCCTTCGTCTACCTACGTAAGAGCGTCGGATAACGTACATATATTTTCGAAAATTCGAAATACATTGGTACGTGTCGGGATTTGAACCTCAGCCCTCCCGGTAGGAAGGCGACAGTCCACACCACTGAGCCACCGACGTGCTCTGGTATATTTAGTGTGAATCAAATAACTTACAACTACGCTTATATACTAACTTATGTCTATGTGTGAGGGAGGTTGCTTACACACACTACACCTCCCCCGTGATTTGAAAAAAAAGAAAAACAGTAAACTTTTTTTGTAAATAATAATAAAAATAATTAAATTATTTTTTTTAAAGGACATTGTAAAATCCTAACAAAAAATTTAAAATTTTTGAAAATATCAATAATGGTGACAATAATTACATAGACATACATTTATGAAGTACGAAACATTCTATTATATTTTAAAGAAGTTCGTATCTGAAGTCTATTTTTCTCAATAAACGAAATGCTTGAAAAAAAGTTTCACTAAATATTGAAAATTGTATAAGTACAATAGTAAATTAATTTTATTTCTAGCTTTTGCCCGCGGCTTCGCTCGCATTAAATTCGGGATAACACGGTACTTACATTTATCACTATACATAGGATTTCCCCTCCCTCCAACTTTAAAGGTTTCGGGGTCAATTTCAGATTTTTTTTAGCAAAAAAAATGTTATAGTGAGCTAACCTTAAAAGATAGACATATGCTTCGAGGACTTTTTTGTAGGCCTTTAAAAGGAGAACAATACTCTATACATGACTTTTGTGAAACTTTAACCGTTTACTCAGCGTACGCAGCGGAAGCTCCAAGTATGAAAAAATACCCCCGATTTTGAAACATTCTTCATTGCTGCTCCGCTTCTATTACTCGTAGCGAGATGATATATAGCCTATAGCCTTCCTCGGTAAATAATCTATCTAGCAGAACAATTTTTTCAATCGAACCAGTAGTTTCCTGAGATTAGCGCGTTCAAACAAAAAAACAAACAAACAAACTCTTCAGCTTTATATATTAGTATAGATTATCTATATTACATATAATTAAGATGCGGCAGACAAGTCCCTTCATGAACATTTCAACAGAATTATAAATATTATTTAAAAAGTACATATAAAAGTTACAATCAATAAAATTTCAACACATTACAATACAGCTTTCTTTATTATTTCCATTTCTTTATTTATTACTTTTAAATACAATATTCATCAGCACATCTCTTTTATAAAAACATCATTTCTTTCTCTTTTCCTTTGCATCACTTTGACACACTTATCTCTATTCATTCCTCATTTCATTCTTGGTACATATATACCTTGGTATTTTTCATTGGGCCTGCAGGTCCCTAAATATCACCTTATATTAGGTACATTTATCAAATCCACTTTTCATTGACATATTAGCCATTATAACTGCACCACGCAGCTTTAATATTAGGGGCATGTTTTAAGATAACACAATCTCCAACTATTTTCACGGAGAGAAGCTCGTTTACACCATGATCAAATAAAGGATCTGTCACCATATATTGTACCTTGTACCATTATAAAATTCATCATAACTTTTTACAACATATCTATTTCAACATCCTTACGTGCCTTCTATCTTTATTCAACTCCATATCTTTTACTACTTCAAAATAAACCTGCTTTCAATAACCTTTTGTGACCATATAAAATAGTTTAAATGTTTTATTTTACTTTCGGGTGATCAGTCCAATCGTATAAAAAAAAATAACTAAAATAAAATATAAACCGTCCATTCCACAAAACCTTTCATCTACACATTAAACAATCTTCTAACCAGTTTCATTCATAATTCACTCTTGCCTTCATCAGCTCATTAAACGTCCCCACCGAGGGGCACGAGCCTACCCGTATAGGGTGATGAGGCCATAGTCGTCCACGCGGGCCCAGTGCGGATTGGACGACTTCACACACAACCTTTGAATCTCTTCGCAGGCGTGCATGAAGGTTTCCTCACGATGTTTTCCTTCACCGTAAGGTATAAATCTTTATGACTCAAAATAAATCATAACTTCTTGCAAGAAATTCATCCTGAATTTAAATAACAATACTAATCATATTTCCAACATTACTTAGTTATCAATCGGTATTCAACAAATTGAATTTCATTACAAAGAAAGCATAATCATTACAAAGTGTTGTTATTGAATTCTAATATGCAACGCCGCGGTTGGTAACGAGACACATTAGAAAATTTCGCTGATCTAGTAAACAAGTATAAGTGATACGCTGCTACTAGGCAATGCAAATATTAACGTATTAAAATTTTTATAATGTATCTCGAAATTAAGTAACGGACCTAACCAATCTAATTATGTTTATTTTTTGAGATGAAATATTAATTTATAGCTTTTTAATGTGGACACAAAGAAAATTACCTTGAAAAAAAAAACTTTAAACTGTGGATTTGGGGAGATATAATTATCGCTAGGTAGCTTTAAATCCCGATTCAATTCGTTCTTATCCACAAATATACAATTTAATTTCAGACATTATTTTAAAATCCGTGAGCATTATTTTGTAATTTCCACAGATTTAAATAATTTGGATAAATTAACACGTATTTTTATTTTCTGTGACAAGTTAAAAACATCCTAAAAAATGTATAGAGCTTAACGACCTGTCCGCTTACCTTATAGATAAATCTTAAGTCTACATGATATATAAAAGATTTTACTTAATATGTTGATACATTTCTACAAAATAGAAAAAATATTACATTTTTTAAATATTAAAAGTAAAATAATAAAAACTGTTCTACTACTTTGTGTTATATTTAAGTCTTCATCTCACAACATGTTCACCATTATAGGGAACTCCATTGTTCACCACTTCTAAAATTAATAATTATATAAATCTCCAAAAAGATAAAAATAAAAAGGTAAAACACACTGCACTAATGATTGTTTTTTTTTCCACACTATCACTATACCGGCTCTAATCTGTTCAAAACTGCTGTTGGTTGCAAAACGCATTGACGCCGCCCCTCCCGGTGGCAGCCTGCAGATTCTCGCATCCTCAGACACGTACCACGCCCGGCAGCCAGCAAAGTCAAATCCTCATTGGACTCCATGTATCACCCGGCAGCCAGCAATTCCAATAGTCCAGGAGCATTTTGTTACTCTTCGTTCCGCACAAAATTTTGGTAGTGAATCGTTTTTCTAATTTTTACTTCATTCTTAACTCTTACGTGCAGCACTGCCAACAGGCAGCACTGGCAGGGTCGCCATGCAATGTGGGAACCGGAAGACTGAATCAAACTAGTATGTTGAGTACACTCTAGAATATAATGTCTGGCAGCCAACTCTCTCCAAGTCTCAGCATCAGCAGGGTCATTTCTCCGAGTTCCTGCTTTTACTCTTCAGCAGTCTTTAGCGCCCGGCAGGCAAATAATTAAGTATTTATGTTCCAATGCTTAGCACTGCCCAAAGGCAGCACTGGCAGGGTCGCCATGCAATGGAGGCTTAAATTAAACACGTATTAAGTGTGCTCTGGTATATTTAGTGTGAATCAAATAACTTACAATTACGCTTATATACTGACTTATGTCTATGTGTGAGGGAGGTTGCTTACACTACTACAACATTCACACAGCGCCATTTAGCCCCAATTTAAGCGTGAAGCCTGTATTATGGGTACTAAACGACGTATACACATACCGATATATATTTTTTTGTAAGTCCATACATATTATACATAGAAACACACATATATAACTCATCATCATCATCATCAGCTCATTAAACGTCCCCACTGAGGGGCACGAGCCTACCCGTATAGGGTGATTAGGCCTTAGTCGTCCACGCGAGCCCAGTGCGGAATGGACGACTTCACACACAACCTTCGAATCTCTTCGCAGGCGTGCATGAAGGTTTCCTCACGATGTTTTCCTTCACCGTAAGAGCGTCGAATAACGTACATATATTTTTCGAAAATTCGAAAATACATTGGTACGTGTCGGGATTTGAACCTCAGCCCTCCCGGTAGGAAGGTGACAGTCCACACCACTGAGCCACCAACGCTCTCATATACAACTAAAAATAATAATTTCATTTTTAGTAGTTTTCAAGTCTATCGCGGTCATGAGGACAAATTAATATTTTTTTGTAAATCATATTTCAAGATCTAGTATTTTATGAATTACCAACTCCAAGGTTAATAAACACCTTTCAGTGTTTATATCTGACAAAACTATTGCTCTGTTATAATTATGAAGACATAATATTACCTATTTGTTTCGATAATAATATATAGGCAACGACTAATTGAGTTTAATACGCGTAGGTTATATTTTGTTTATATGACAGATCTGGTTATAACTTCCCCACATAACAAAATTGGTGTAAATGAACATGTGTCTTTTTGTATTGATCTAAGTATTTTCTAAATAATTTATGTATTACGAAGGAAAGAGTATTTTTATATATGTGGAGGAAATGATTATGATGACTTTTCTTATTTTGCTTCCATAGTAGCATGTACCTACATGCTAGAAATTGGCGACCAATTTGTTATAATGATTGAGGCGTCAGGTACTATACCAAGGGTTCAGGATTCGATCCCCTGGCAGTACATGAACGTGTCTGTTCTGAATGGCCTGAGTGTTTCTATGCATAAGATGTGATGATAAAAATATATGTAAGTATGTTTATCAGTTGTTTAGCACCCGTTATCATCATCAGTTTACAAATGTCCCCAACGAGGGGCATGAGCCTACCCGTAAAGGGTGTGCACACAGCACACGTTACATCACGCACATCCTTTGATTCTCTCCGCAGGCGTGCACAAGATTCCTCAGGTTTCCCTTCACCGTAAAAGCGTCGGATACACGTACATATATATTTTAAATTACATTATTCAAGTAAAATTGTCTGTAATAAGGGACCTAAAATGAACTTATTTTGGTTTCAGCGTAATATTCAATTTACAATGAGATGAAGATATTCAAAAGGAACTTTGAATATTATAATTCAATTTTGCTTTGGAAACCGAAGTTGTTATCAAGGGAAAACTGATCAATTTATCCGAGAAGTATAAACAACTTTAATCGGCCTCTTCCCGTAGGGGAATCTAAATGTTTAAGCCAGGTTAATGTTGAATGCGGTGCGCCTTGTTTGTGAACTATTTGACTTTGATAATTGGTTTTACAATAAATATCCCCTGACACTCAGCGCCATCTAGCTCCAAACTTTACATTTAGCCTGTGATATGGACACTAAGTAGGTAGTGATTCGTTTGGTAGTGATTCGTTTTTCTAATTTTTACTTCATTCTTAACTCTTACGCACAGCACTGCCAACAGGCAGCACTGGCAGGGTCGCCATGCAATGTGGGAACCGGAAGACTGAATAAAACTAGTATGTTGAGTACACTCTAGAATATATATGTCCGGCAGCCAACTCTCTCCAAGTCTCAGCATCAGCAGGGTCATTTCTCCGAGTTCCTGCTTTTGAGCGTCGGTGGCTCAGTGGTGTGGACTGTCGCCTTCCTACCGGGAGGGCTGAGGTTCAAATCCCGACACGTACCAATGTATTTTCGAATTTTCGAAAATATATGTACGTTATCCGACGCTCTTACGGTGAAGGAAAACATCGTAAGAAAACCTTTATGCACGCCTGCGAAGAGATTCGAAGGTTATGTGTGAAGTCGTCCAATCCGCACTGGGCCTGCGTGGACGACTACGGCCTAATCACCTAGGCTCGTGCCCCTCGGTGGGGATGTTTAATGAGCTGATGATGATGATGGGCACTAAGTCGGTGGCTCATTGGTATGGACTGTTGCCTTCCGATCAGAAGGGTGCAGGTTCATAACTCGTCAAGTACTAATGAGTTATCGAATTTTTGACTGGGCGCGCTTGGATGACTAAGACCTATACACCATATCCGTGTACCCGTGTACGTATACGTATACGTGGACGTCTAATGAGCTGATGATGATGATGGGCACTAAGACGGATAAACATACACACACACCTAGATACTTTAGTTAATGAATTATATTACGTAATGTTAATTTTTTTAAATACGAACGAACTTCCTATCCGACCTAAAATTTATCGTCACAATAAATTTGCTCTATATTAAGGCTTCTTTCAACCCACATTCATAATAAATTACTCGTCAATAATAATGCGTATTCTTCGAAAGTTCATTTTCTTTATTAAATCGGTCGGGCATCTTCAATATTTTTTTTAGAAATCCAGCAAACTGCCCACCGTAAGTTTACAGTCAGTGAAACGCAAACTCAAATTAAAAAAAATATATTTGAAGCAAAATATATTTTAAATCGCCACAATATCAATAAAAAAAGATACCACTAGTTTTTAACTATCACCGGTTTAGAGAGTTAATTCCAATATCATCTCGTGTGACGGGCGCAGGGCAGTGTTAACGGAAAATAATGACAACTTACTGTTGTTAATTTCCTTCAAAACTGCTTCTGTCATCGCCAGGCGTATTACGTACCAGAATAATTCACACAGGGTGTGTTCTTAACCACCAAACTCTCTATAGCATGCAGGTGCCTGCAGTGAGACGTTATAGGCTGATAGTAAGATTTTAAATGAATAATAAAAATAAAAATGTCGTATGATCTACGAAGTGCCATTAATTATACAGGGTGAAGTAGAGAACATTGGCATTTTTGTTAAATAAGAACCTACTCGTGATTCAGAGTATATCCCCTAATTATGAGGCAAATCTCTTGAAACAAAAATCAAATATTTATTAACGCTAAAAATCATATTAGACATTTATCTATTACATATTGCATAAAAAAAAGTTCAATTAAATTCGGGGTGTGGCGGGTTCGTGGCGTGGCGCTGCATACAGTATAACTAGCTAGGGGAAATTCAAAGCAATATGATAATATATTTATTGACCATTTTTTTTAACTTTGATTCTTATTATTTTTACCGAGTCGATATGGATTTTCAAGCTTAATATGGTAACGCGGTTTTGGGTTTTATTGGCTTTTAGTAGCCTGATATACCTATAACTTTTACAAGCATAAATCATAGTAATTATGAAATCATAAACGTTAAAACATACTGCACCAGTAACGATTGTATTCTCAATAGCTATAATTAACATATTCCTTTCTTCGTCATAAATTATACGGGAAACCTCAAGTCGAAAGAAAAGATTAAAAAACAAATGAAAGTACCTTCCCTTCATAATAATATAGTACAGGGAGGCATTTAAGTGTTCCCAAATAAGTAGGCAAATTTTATTCAGCAACCTGACTTTGCACTTCGAATCTCATACGAATTCATTTGAAGAGTAAAAGTTAGTACACAGAATATTTATACCAAAATGTTTAGCAGTGTTCGATTTAAGGTTATGCTTTACTGCGAGAAAATATATTATCACGCGGGTAAAGCGTGGGAACAGATAATCGGTAATTATTCGTACAAACTTTAAGTGAAATTTCACCCAGTCGTACTAAAATAATATGGGTGAAATATATCATCATGACATGACATACGTACATGACGGTTTCCGCACGATGTTTTCCTTTACCATTAGAGCGTCGGGTAACGTACATATAATTTCGAAAACACATTGGTACGTGGCGGGATTTAAACCTTAGCCCTCTGATAGGTGGGCAACACCTCCAGTCCACACCATTGAACCACCGACGAACAACCGACTGGTTAAATATATACCTACAAGGAAATCAATATACTCTCGTAATCTTTAACCAATGGATTGAGTTTCCGCAACTGGTTGAACGGTGAGTATAACACGAGTACCTACATTGTATGCTGAGATATATCGACATTATGTTACGAATAATGGCATTTGGATCAAGCCGTCATATCAAGGCTTAATTATCGCGCAAGACGGATAAAGGTCGTAAACCCGAGTTATGTTTTGCCCAACATGGTGAAGTATTTGCGGAATTGTAAGCAACATGTTGAGTATAATTAATATTACTTACATCGAATAAAATAATGTGAGGGATCTTAGTTCACACCTTATAAACTAATCACAGTTAACTGACGATCACAATTTTCAGTTCGGAAAATACGTCATTGTAATTGTGCATGATTAAACATAGTTATGGTTTACATGCAAAATACCTTATAAATATCTTTATGGTGGTAATTAGCAATATAAAAAATGCCTTATCCCAAGTTGTTTTCCGTTAAACAAGGATTTTCAGATTTCTATCGAAAAATTGTGCTCGTCATGGCGATTTAGCAAGCGTACAGCATTAGGAATAGCGAAAATGCATTTCTTCATTGATCATCATCATCGGCCTATAAAAGCCCACTTCAGGTCATAGGCTTCCCGCACCGCATAGCTATAGGGAGATTGTGCCATAAGCCCAATGCGGATTTGTAAGTGTTAACAACTACCATGCTGAGATAGTCCGGGACCCACGGTTTGACATGGCTATATCAACAATTTTTTTTTGACAATCAGGTGATACATTCTCCAATATAATATAATCGTTTATTTATCCATCAATATGATAACAGTACAGGTTATTTTGTAATCAATAATTTTATTTGACAATAAAATGTAAATTTAATGTTTTGTTTAGCCATATTGAGCGAGCGGAACCTGTTCTAGGTTAACCCTGAGTTACAGAGTTCCGGCCCCATAAAATCGGAGATTTTCTATTACATAAATTCACTTATGTGCTTGGTGACGTTTTATATGTAGTAAAGGTTGCAGGTGTGTTGGTTATGGAGTGTAGTGTGTTGAATATGGTATTGTGTATTGATTTAAGTGTTTTGTATTGGATGGAGTGTTGTGTACTGAATGGAGTGTGGTGTATTTAATGAATTGAGGTGTAGTGAAAAGAGTATGGTTTAGCGAATGGAGTGTGGTGTAGTGAATGGAGTGTGGTGTAGTGTAGTGAATGGAGTGTGGTGTGGTGTAGAGAATGGAGTGTGGTGTGGTGTAGTGAATGGAGTGTGGTGTGGTGTAGTGAATGGAGTGTGGTTTGGCGAATGAAGTGGTTTAGCGAATGAAGTCACTTCTTTTTTACAGTTACTTTTGATCATAGGATAAATATAAACGATACCATTTAACTTGTTATATAAATATGGACCACTGGAAAACTGATGTTTTTGGGCAAAGGTCGAACATCTGGCAAGGTTTCTAAAGACAATGTCCCTTCTTCTCGTAGCGATCAAAAGTTGAGGGTCATAATAAGTTTTTGAATGGCAATAGAATATCGATCTTAGGATAAACAACTACCTTACTGTAAGTACATCAACATCTTTGTAGATCAGGATATCATAAGCAAACTAGGAAAAGTCGCATAGTGGCGTTTTCCTGCGGAATTTGAACCCATGAAAGAGATCTAAGCCGAGCGCTGTGCCCATTAGACCATGGAGGCAGTATATTCCATGATAGACCTAAAAACCCGTAAAAAAATAATGCTACTTAGAGAAGGCCCAAGATAGTAAAGTGTTTTGCAATTATTCTAGATATGGTGGGTAAACTGGAGATCTCTCTCCAATCCACCCACCAATCTTTTTGTTACGACAGGGCTTGGGTTGGCCCATTAAACGGTTAAATTTACTGAAAGAACGCTGCTACCCATTTTCGTCTTGATGTTTTGTCTGGATACGGCGAAGGAAAACATCGTGAGGAAACCTGCGCGCACCTTCGAAAAGATTCAAAGGATGTGCGTGAAGTCGGCCAATCCACACTGGGCCTGCGTGCCCCTCGGTGGAGTTTAACATAGACAGTTATTTGTGTGGATGATGTTTTGTCTCTACGAAATAGCATTGTAGGAGATTGAATAAGACCCGTGTCTCGGTTAGCGTAGCTTAGGACGTCCTCCGGTTCGATGAACCGTCGACTTGCGAAAGGACGGTGTCGGAAGCTGGATTAGAAAAGCGTAGGACCAGGATATCTTGCGCAAAGGGGGAAAGACCTATGTCCAGCAGTGGACTGTGATAGGTTGAATAGAGAATACAGCTTAGGTACCCAATGTGTTTGACCTTATACAATTACATCTCCCTTTTTTTGTCTTCATTATTTTGACGACCCATGTGGAGTAATTGGTTGGGATGATGGCTTTTATATCAAGGGTTCCGAGTTCGATCCCCGGGCAGTACAAACATTTGCATGCACGAATATGTCTGTTTGTATTGGTCTGGGTGTTTTTTATGTATAATATTATATACGTATTTACACAAAAAATGTATATAAGTATGTTCATCCGGTGTTCAATACCATTACACGCTAAATGTTTAGTTTGGGACTAAATGGCGTTCTGTGAATGTCAGTGGATATTTATTGTATTAAGTATTAGTTTATTTAGGAGTTGCCGTTACAGTCCAAAAAGTGCTGTCATGATAACTTTACTTACAATGTGAACTATAAAAGATATAACAGTATTATACAATCTTTTAAAAAGAAGGTATGTACGTCACGAAACTACTGTCCGTCTTGCACTTTGCCAAATTTTGAAGTTTTTATAGAAGTATTATATATATATATATACGACGTATATATATAATACTTATATAAAAACTTCAAAATTACCTTCAAAGTTACCACCTAGTACATGCACCCACCCCACAAGCCTTACCCACAAGCTTTACTCCGGGTTCTCTATCACAACAACCTTATCAAATGTAAGCAAATATAAACCTTCATACATCAATATTACAACTGTTACAATTCACTCTATACGGCTTCTGAGTAGTTAAAAGATGTCAGTAAGAAATGGACCTGCAAATTATGTTAACGGCCACATTTAGATCTGAGATTTAGATGATATCGCTCAAGATGGCCCACAGCAAAGGCTGTCAAAAATTAACTTTCTTTTATTTTTATAATTTGTGACAGCCTATTGCTGGTCTGAGAGCTTTTTTTATGTTAAAAAGTGTACAGGACAGTCAGGACGCTCATTTGATCGTAAATGATCCGCTCGACCTAACAGTGCGGAAACAACTAATAGACATTTATTATTCTCCATTAATGTCGCACTGCGCCCAGTACCTGAGCAAACATATGTTGGGTCTCTTATACCCGGTATTTTCACTAGGTACAGTGCCCTTATCTCAAAACATGTAAGTGCAAAACACTTCTGTTGCACGGGTCGATATAATATGACACTGTGGTCGTACTTACCTAGACGACTCAGTACTAAGTCTACCACCTAGTAAAATCTTATTATCACGCCTCCGAAGAGATTCAAAGGGTATGCGTGAAGTCAACCAATCCGCACTGGGGCCGCGTCAACGACTAAAGCCTATACAGTGCTCGTATGAGGGCCAGCGGCAATGGCATTCTAAGGCCGATTATTGCCCGACCTGACGTTCCATCCAGAGCCATTGGATAAGAACAGTTGCAGGTTAATTACTGTATTTTTTGTTGTAATGAGCGAGTCCGTATTGCACTATGCCAAATTTTGAAGTTTTTACCTTTTCTTGTTCAAGTAAATCTAAAAATATGGTCCACTCCGCGTTCTGAATAGACATTGTAATCTAATAAAATACATGATATATGTATGAGATAGTGGTGTCGGGTGAAATACGATATCTTTATCTAGTCACAATTTAGTTTCAAGCGTAGTGTGCCGATAGTTTCATGACGTACATATATATATATATATATATTTATATTTATTATACTTCATGAGCGAGTCCGTCTTGCACACACATTTAAAATTATGAAATTCATTTCATAATTTAAAGTAAAGGGGAGGGCACAAAGTGCCTCTGGCGCAAAGTATTATATTAAAATATATATTCGAAAACTCAATATATTTTATATATATCGATATAATATTGATAGCCCGTACGTGTCAGGTTGATGAATAACATTTTTCAGTTTCAGTTCAAAGTATAGGTAACCTCAAAATATTTTTGTGTTACATAGTGTACGGGACAGCTCACTTCATAATAAGTTATACCTACGCCTGGATATGAAAGAGCGGCATTAAAGCAGACCAACAACTGATAGACAGATATTATTCTCCATCAATCGCTGATACAGAAAACAGTTTTAAGAGGAAGTAGAATATTTCAAGTTTCTTGTGAAAATCTTAATGAGGCTCATAGAAGACATATACTGACAAAGTTCTTATAATTTCGGAGAAAAGTGGCTGTGACATACAGCCAGACAAACAATATAAAAAAGGTTTCCGTTTTTTGTCATTGGGTTACGGAACCCTAAAAAGCGAGTATGACTATGAGTGTACGAACAATTTTTAATATTGTATCCGCTCTCAATATATTTACCTCGAGCATTTATCGCGGAAAGACAATAGAAAATCTTTGGATTTCGGAGACAGCAATAGACGCGTGCCATTAACTGTCTATGTAATCTTTTATAGTAATTCGACATTATATACAAAGTAATTCTTAGGTACTTTCTATTTCATTTTTTACGACGGTAAAATTGCATGCGTAGGTAGTTGTAATTCAATTTCAAAAATTAAACAAATAATTTTTAGCAATGGTTAACTGGGTTTTTATTTAAACAAAATTAATTTAGGCAACATTTTTATATCTAACTTGGCGGTAGTTTCATTGATTTCTTTAGAGAATGATATGAAAATTGATCACCTACTTTTAAATATAAAGATAAAGTTACATAACCACCATAAAGAAATAAACAAGTTACTGAAGGAACTAGAATCGTTAAAGGTTTAAGCTGAATACGAAATGTCTTCTCTCTGTCTCGGGTCGAATAACGCTACCCCGGCGGTGCTATTTGAAGAATAGAATACTTCTTGTTCTAGATTTAAATAAAACATCTACTTAAACCAACGCTTAAAAACATTGCACTTTTTTAAACTTTAATTTACTTTTAAAAACGAAAGTTCTTCTAAAATGCGTTATGATGTCTTGAGATATATACTAGTTTCAATATTTTTATAGCTGTGAAATTGCTTTAACTTTAAATGAGCTTAAATTGTTCAGCAACAAGACCACAAGCTTCTTTATAAATAAGTATTCTAGAAACATCTCATCTAAGTACTTTTATTCTCATAATACACTACAACATCTTTGTAAATATCACAGAATATATAATTATTCAAATGACACAAAAACGTTTGCCGCGAGTAAAGCTAATTAAAATATTGCCAAAATATAGCTTTAGGTAAAAAGGCGACGCCTACCTCCTACGCGAAAAGTGCTGCTTATACAAGCCCCTGTATATGTGGGCTGAAAGTAATTACATTCGTCAAAATTATAACAGGATAATTACTAGCTAAATATAATAAATAAATTACTTACGTCAACATCGATTCCCGGAATGCGAAAGATTTTTAACGGCGGGACGTCTCTGGGCGAATAACGATAGAATTCTCTATCACCTCGGTACCACTTGACCGAGTATAGGACGTCCTTTTCTAAGTCGTAAAGACACTTCATTTCCACCTTGGAGCCTCGTTCTACTGCTTCTGGCACTACGACGTGTACGTTACGAAGACATAATAGACCTGGAATGAAAGAAAACTTCTTTTATTTTATGTCTGGGGGTACTAACGTGCCGCTGCCAAGACGGTTAAGTCCATTGGAGAATGGACTATACCGCCACCAAAAAATTAAGTATCCACTGAACCCCCAAATATACTCGTAGTCCAATTTCGGCCCTTGGGGGACCAGAGTGGATTTTATTTTGAAGCTTTGTTTTGGTTTCCTCTCGACTCCCAAAGTACAGTTGCAATAATGAATTATCTGAGTTTACTAACTACTGGACTACTTTTCAGACTGAAATCGTGGTAATAGTGTTGAAAATCACATAATGTTTCAATGAAGGAAGCGCCTAACAAGTCAAACGCGTATTATTGTAAATTTAATTTATTTCACATTAAAATATAAAACACAAAGCTAATAAAGCAAAACAAGAAATATTCTTTGCAGTTTGAATTCACTTTACATGTAATAAGCACAAGCTCAGTGCGCAGAAAATATCATTCATAATATCGGTTTCCAAGAATTTAAGTAGGGATTTATATGTGTATATTTTGCAGTAAGTGCTGAAATGAATACTATTAAAAATATCAAATTCAAATCATTTATTTCGAATAATTAAAATCCATATAACATTGAATTAAAAATAAATAAGATGAAATAGATATAAACATAGAATAAAATTACTTAACTACATCAAAGTTAAAATTTGATCAATATTAATATTATAAATTCATTTTCCAAGACATTAAATTTGACACTTTAAAAATAAAAATTACACATAAAATATATCACCACTATGAGTAAAATAAAACTAATCAATATCAAAGAATTATTATACAATATTTAAAAAAATAAAACGAATTAATAATACCAACGCCAAAGAACTCATCAATAATAGTAATATTAAAGATCATTTAAAAAAATATATATAAAATAACAGAACTTATTGAACTATCTATTCTACTTTTCTATTTAACATGCAGTCGAATCCACCTCTTCACGAAAGGGCAAGCCAAACGCTCAACCACAACGCGGAGAATGACATTGGAACTACCACGGACACGCCCTAATATTGAGGTAGCTATCTTACGTAGTATGGCATGAAAGATAAAGATTACCAGAGGGTTAGGTTAGAAAGTTGTGGAACATTATGCTTCAATGTGACAAATAACGAGTTCAAAACAGTATGTTGCTAAAGTTCAATTTTGCATCTTATGTGCAATATACTACCAATCATATCTCACACATGTGTGAAAAGACCTTTGAACTGCAGTGGGACGTTAAAGACTGGTGGTAAAACTATACATACTTATATACTTTTTTCTAAATATGTAGCAACAGCCAGACCAATAAAAACAGACATGTTCATGCTCACACTATTAGTTCTGCCCGGGGATCGAACCTGGAACCTTTGGTGTAATAGCCGTTATCTCAACCATTATACAGAATGGGTCGTCAAATGAATAATAAATTCACCGAAATTTCATGCGGAGATGCGTTGAACAAAGTTAGAAACCATTATCAGACGAAAATCATCTGAAAACTTATAGTCAGAGCGTCGCCCGAATAAAAGTCTTATGGATCTCAGGTGTCGATATCAATAAATACTTTCTTCTTCTTCGACCTTTAATTCTATGATTTCTCAGACTATATTCCAAAAATTTTTATGTATCTGAACCATAGAACTTTTACACAGCCGGCTCTCCGACTATTACGCATGGTGAAGTAAAACAGTAATGACCTTTACGATACACATCAAATATGTAAATATAATTAATCAACGTTCACAAAGATTGATTAATGGCTGTTAAGTTTTACCTTTAGTAACAATTACGTTCGTGCCATTGCCAGGTAAATTGTATTAAAGTATCAGTAAGCGTGTTTATGTTTACACTGTTACTTTTCACAGTTGCCCTACATTTATTGTTGTTCTTGTATACATATATAGGGGCACAATTCGAAAAACACGATTGTTGTGAAAACGCGTTTGAAGATTCTTGAGCGCTTCTGTTCTCACAAAATAAGTCATAAATAAATTAAAACATTAATTGCAAAATAAAAGAATAATATAAGAGTATGTCCGTTAGTTATGAATTATTTATCGCATATTTAGTTTATCCCAGCATTTTAACAATATGCCACTTTACTCGGAAATATGAAAAAGGCATAAGTTTTCACGGCTTTATTGCACGTTCTGACTCTTTCTTTCAAGAGTGTCATGTAGATATGTTAATTTTGGGCCCGTTTATAAGTAAAACTCTAAAATGCTATTTTTTGAGATGTGCAGTATTCATTTCCAAAGTATTCCGTTACATTATCTTTACTAATATATAAAGCTGAAGAGTTTGTTTGTTTGAACGCGCTAATCTCAGGAACTTCTGGTTCGATTTGAAAAATTCTTTCAGTGTTAGATAGCTTATTTATCGAGGAAGGCTATAGGCTATATATCATCACGCTACAAGTAATAGAAGCGGAGCAGCAATGAAGAATGTTTCAAAATCGGGGGTATTTTTTCATACTTGGAGCTTCCGCTGCGTACGCTGAGTAAACGGTTAAAGTTACACAAAAGTCATGTATGAGAGTATTGTTCTCCTTTTAAAGGTCTACAAAAAAGTCCGCGAGAGCATATGTCTATCTTTTAAGGTAAGCTCACTATAACATATTTTTGCTAATAAAAAATCTGAAATTGACCCCGAAACCTTTGAAGTTGGAGGGAGGAGAAATCCTATGTATAGTGATAAATGAAAGTACCGTGTTATCCCAAATTTAATGCAAGCGAAGCCGCGGGCAAAAGCTAGTACCATATATGCGCTAATGCAATCTCCTTGCGGGGCTCTGTAGCAGATCTTACATATTGTGTAAATAACGAGTTCAAAACAGTATGTTGCTAAAGCACTTCGGTTAATAAGGTGAATGATTGGTGTTTACGATTGCTTGCAAACTTCAACACTCGAGAAGATTTAAATGTAACAATAATTTTATTGATTTTGGTTTTCGTATACTCTGCAAGCCTGGCAGACGGATTGAAGAATGCAGTACAAAAGGGCAGGTTAAATAAGAGAGCCGGTCTATATTGAATTAATCATCACTAAGCCACCTCATTGTGGCATCCTCGGAAAGAGTAGAAGTTAAGGCTATTTAATAGCGTCCATGGTCTAGTAGACACAGCGTTCGGCTGCGTGACCCAATGGTCTTGGGTTCGAAACTCGCGGGAAAATTCACTCTGTGCGTTTTTTCCAAGTTTAGTTAGGATATTGTAGGCTAAATCACCTGATTGTCCAAAAAAGGAAGATGATTGCGTGCTTATAATGCCCTGCGAAGGGTACGTTAAGCCATCACGGTTCTCGCTATAATCTTAGGAACTCATTAATATCTACTGATCTGCATTGGACCCACGTGGTGGGATACGGACCAATCTCCCCATAACTGTGCTGTGTGGAAAGACTTGTGTCCTGTGGGCCGTTATAGGCTGATGATGATAATGATGAAAGACAAATGTATTCTAATCTGCCGTAATCCCAAAACATATACATAGTTATCAAACAAAATGGCTTGTCAGAAAGAATGTGACTCGGGTAATGTATACTTTTTTTACTTCACAATATTAAAACAACACTAATCTTTTAGAGCTGAAAGTTCTTCCATAGACATATTATGAGGTAGACAGACTGTATATTGAAAGTCGTGTCTAATTTTTGTTAGGTGCAGTTACAGAATTGTATTAGTGTGCGTCACTAGGGATGTGACCTTGGTATCGAACATATTGCTAGAATTAAGCCGTCGTCGCACCTGCAGAATTAGATGATTATAAATTGTGTTAAAAATAACATGGAGTCAGATACAGCAACGCTGTAATTTTATCTACAACAAAAATTAAAAATAAAGCGTTACCATAATAAATTTATACGCAAATATTTTGAAGTTTGGTCTTCCTGGGTGAAAATTGATGATGTTGGAAAAATAAAACAAAATATTATTGGTAGGTATTAAATAGACTATATTATATTTTTACGGTAAAATAACAAAATTTTAAATAAACACTCACAAACTCAAACTTAAAAATTATTTTATTTAAAAAATATATACTGAAAGCCTCATTATCATTTTTAAAGACCCATACATACCTACATTGATAACCCACAATAGTGGGTATCATGAAAAAAGTTTCAGTTTAAAATATGCGACCTAAAAACAATTTTTTTTCATGTTTTTTTGTTAAAATTATAATGTGGATTACAGAACACAAATATGTTCTTGCAAAATTATAACAATATTTTTATAGTTTTTAATTTTCTGAGAAAAGTTGATGTGATATTCGGACAAACATACAGACATGACGAATCTATAAGGGTTCTGTTTTTTGCTGTTTGACTACGGAACCCTAAAAAGAAATTAAAAAGTATTTTAAATCACCACGCCGGTTCAAAGATTTGATTATATTAAGAACTCTGCAAGAAACTCAGTAAGTATTATTCAATGGCCATTATCAATTTGCAATTGTTTTTGTCCTTAATCAGATATCTACAGTGAGTCAGCATTCAATAATTGTATAAAAGAAACTGTTAAGAAATACTATCGATGGAATTAAATTCTATGTTGAGTAATCACTATGTAACATCCTTAAATTTTCATGCATAATATTAATTGTTTTAGACGTAATTTCTACAATTAATACAAGCTAATGTATGTCTAACATTATTTAAAGTCTACTACTACATGTTTTTTATCCATAAGTCTCATTACAACTACGTAATATGAATGAAAATGTCGTCAAATATTTACTTATAAAATGATAATTCCGGGTCTTTTCTCCTCCTTTGGTGTTCTTGAAGAACAATTTACCGCAGAACAGACATTTTTCTACGTTTACTTATTTCTTTTCAAATATTTATTAAAATTATGACACTTTGTGAAAAATTTGCACGACAGCTCGTAATGTTTTGGCCTCTTTGGAGGCCACAAAATGACACGACGTCAGAGTTGTCAAACGTCTATCAACCGTCTCTTCTACTCGTAACTAGGATTCGTGTGATAGACAAAGATACATGACGTGTATTGCATTACAATGATATAAGAGCGGCAACGTCTTATGACTACATCTAGTACATGCTTAATCTAAGGTTCCTTCACATTCAATTTGAAAATAAGAAACCTTTTTATAGAGAGTATTTACATTTCAATAAAGAATGTAGATATTCTTATGTTCGCTAAATTTTTGCCATCTTGTAGGAGTTCCAATCCCACCACGCTGTGTTGGGTTGTGCTATAGCTATTGACCAAAAGTGAGTCCTTTTATTAAATAAATTTGCACTCCTATAAAGAACATTTTAAGAATTAGTATTTTGAGTAAATTTCGATGTTTAGATAGATAGAAGATAGAATATTCTTTATTGTACAATTTCGAAACAATTAACAATTTAAAGTACATTAACAATAAAACATAAAAAGTACAAAGGCAGCCTTATTGCTAATAAGCAATCTCTTCCAGGCAACCTTACATTTAAGAAACATTTTAAAACAGAAATAGGAAGGCGGTTCAATTGCACAAAGTAAATAATTGAAATAATACAAAGTAAACAATTAAAATAAATTCTCAAATCGAAATAAAATTATAATAAAATAAATAAAATACAAATAAACATAAATATTAGTATACACATTATACCTATGCTACCATAAATATGATTAAATAAATACATAACAAATTTAAAACAATAATGAGATAAAAATAAAAGAAGAGAGCAACTATTTTAATGATAAATAGTGCGATGTTACCATACCTTTGAAAGCAGTTACATGTCTAGCTTTCCGGATAGTAACTGGCAAGGCATTCCACAGGCGAACTGCTTGGACAGTAAAAGACTGATCAAAGAATTTCGTGGAATGCAATGGCGTACTCAGTTTTAGGTCATCAGACGATCTTAATGAACGACCATGTGTGTCACAAAGAAACTCAAAACGACGCTTCAAGTAAGCAGGAGAGGAGGGATTGAAGAGGATTGTGTAAAGGAGAGAGACAATGTGAGCGTTTCTTCGATGACGTATGGGTAACCACTTGAGTTTAGAACGGAATTCAGATACGTGGTCATATTTACGTAAACCAAATATGAACCGAATACAAAAATTTTGGAGTCGCTCCAGTTTATTAAGTTGCTGTTCCGTAACATCAAGATAGCTGACATCCGCATAGTCAAGCACTGAAAGAAGAAGAGTTTTGTGCAAGCGCAATTTTAGTAGCAGTTGGGAGGAAGTTACGTAATCTCCGAAGTGATCTAGCAGAGGAAAACATTTTGCGGCTCACTTCCTGTATTTGAGGTCCCCACGTGAGATTGTGGTCAAGTATTACACCCAAATTTTTTACACTTTGACTTACAGGTAAAATTGTTCCATCAGATTTTATTGAAGGTACAGTTGACCAATCAATTCGTGTGGTTAGCCTTGAGCTACCAATAATAATAATCTTGGTCTTAGAAGGATTCACCTTTAGTCCATATGATTTACTTCAGTTGGCGATATGTTTGAGATCGTTATTAATGTTACCAATGGCTTTTGGGATATTATCCAACGAAGCCTGTGAATAAATCTGCAAGTCATCTGCATAAAGGTGGTAGGTTGAAATTAAATTTTCAGAAATAGAATTAATAAAATAGCAAAAAGTAAGGGAGATAACACGCCACCCTGCGGCACCCCAACAGACGTATCACACCAAGCTGACACAGAATTGTCAATGCGTATCCGCTGACGGCGTCCAGACAGGTAACTTCGAAACCAGTCAATCACTGTTGGAGATATATTAAGAGAGCGAAGGATGCCTAGCAGAAGATCAAAATCAACACAGTTAAATGCATTGCTAAAGTCGAGCAAAGCCAGGACTGTCAGATTTCGTCTCTCCATACCTGATCTTATGTCATCAGTAATATTAACAAGTGCTGTGGTAGTGCTGTGACCAGGTCAAAAACCAGACTGATACGGATTGAGTAGTTGATTCTTTACGAGAAAAGCGATTAGCTGGTTATGAATAAGACGCTCAAGGACTTTGGATAAAAATGGTAATATGGAAATAGGACGATACTGGGAAAAAATTGTAGGATTGGAAGTTTTAGGTAGTGGTACAATTTGGGCATCTTTTAACGCTGAGGGAAAGATGCCTGTATTTATTGAGTGATTGAGGATGTGAGAAATTACAGGAAGGACTTCTTCAAGGATGGGAAGTATCATTTTACGACTTACACAGTCACTACCCTCAGCATTTGAGGGAATGCGTTTGAATCGTCAGCTTTTATACCAGGTAAAACCTATAACAAACATCGCAGGTTATATTAATTATATTATAATACCCTTAGTCATTTTATGTTTTCTCTGGTAATAAGCCTATCACAAATATATAAAAACAATTTAGTACAAGAATGTAAGTTAAGCTGCATAAAATGGACTTGATGGTTAATATAATGAAAACATTACGTCATTACGTATATTATACTCTTAGTTTACGATGCACTTAAAGTTTGCCATAAAGAATAACTAACGAGTTTCAGCAGCCAAAGTTTCTAAATAACAGTTTTGAAAATATTCTATGTAACATTTTTATGAAATGGAATGTATTTTAGCAAAAAGAAAAATATATAGGGAACTCGAAGGAGCAACGAATAGGTACGTAACTACTTAGATTTAGGTACTTTTCAATCCTCAAGGTAATGATTAGTCTGCTTCATACGAACAGCTTTGATTAATAATAAAATACTTATTAGCAGATGGGTAGCAATTTATAAAGAAACATTTCTTTTTGATCTTGACCTTTCTGACTATGTATTGTTCTCATATTCCAGTTCATTTGTTAATCAATAAATTATACAGTGAGTAATGATTTAAGAGCAAATGTTGTTACAAAAAATAATCCATATTATATTAGAACTACATATTATTGAAATACATACATAAACACTGAATTTGGAGGCTAAAAGAGAGATCAATTTTGTGAAAAATAAAAACTGTACACTACTGTATGAGACTTCAGTACTACTTTTCAATTTAGAAATTTAAGTAAACCAGGCAACATACGAAGGACAATTAGATAGACTGGGGTACCATGCAGACACCCTTTACAAGGTACCTTTTAGTTAATTTACCAATCAAAATCAAGTTATTTATTTCATCATCATCAGCCTCCTGACACTGCTGAACATAGGCCTCTCCAAATAGCACACCACATATATCGTCTACCGTTTTCCGATGCAACTGTTACTTGTTGGAGGTCGCCTACCTACGTTTACTTACTACTTATTAGATACACATAACAGCATCACAGTTAATACAATTCTAACATGGAATATGGTTTTTAAGAACTATAACGCCACAAACATGTGTATACACGATTATCCTAAACCGTTTGTACATAAGTATGCGTTCATAATAAAAGAAAGATTTGCCAAGCTCTATCAAAGAGCTTTTGTTGCATTTTACATAAGTGATAGAAGGAATGAAGTGTTTATTTTTTTGCAAGAGCAAGAATACTAAAACAAAAAAGAGCTCATCAAAACACACTAAATTTCCAGAACAAGTAGCCACTCGAATTAATTAAACTGAAACTTTGAACAGTTTACTAGGGGTTGATTGAAAAGAAACGTGGAGTATATACCTCAACAATATGTTTCACTGTAAGATCTTTGAAATGTGAATTGTTTCGCTTAGCATCGTTTTAGGAAGGAGTATAGAAAAATAGTGTTTTTATTGTTCACGAATAACGTAATTACTAGATTTTTTCGTTATTAACTTTGTGTCAAAATTGGCATTATTTTCATACTTAAATCATTATTTTTATGTATATTTATTTTCGTGCCCATATTTCAATTCTTTAAAGCCATACTTTACTTACAAAGAAATAAAGCTGTGTTTCCAATAATATCAATACGATATCCTAAGCGGTAGGCCGAAGAGGACCTACGAAGATAAAGATGGGGAAACTGCCTGAATGGAAACGCAATGATGGATGATAGTAATGAGGACGGCTTATGATGGAACACGCTTCCGCCTATATAATATTTAACGAATTTTACGATTTAATGTGTGTGCAATAAGTTCTAACAGTAAATGAATATTAAAATAACATAATGATAACCTGTATGTTTACTTTAAAGCCATAACAATCCTTTGCATATTTCTTAACGTATGATATAACGACGTTCAATCTCCGTCAAATATGATGATCAGACAAAGTGACCAAAAGT
>PQWD01002318.1:0-11679 GCA_019425675.1 Leucinodes orbonalis
CAGAAGCGGATAGTGTGAAAATGTCTGCAAGTAAAAAATGAACACCCTGTACCGTCAGGGCTGTCGACACTCCTATTAGATATTTACAATGATTGTTAGGTGGTTTAATTCACAATTATTTATTAGGCAATACAATCCTACTAATATTTTATAGGTATTTTTTTATTCCTCTACAAATAACGGGATACTTGGCGCAAAATGGAAAAGAAAGACGCACAAAAAATATATCGTATGTACATTATAGGACTTATACCTAATGCAATAGTGTAAAACAGTTATCCTTTTTATGTTTGTTCAGTATCATTACATTTCTTTTTCCTAAAATTGAAAGGTTTTTGTGGAATAAAAGTAGCCGAAGTTTTTCCTTATTACATCAGCTACCTGCCAATAAAGGTCCCGTCGAAATCGGTTGAGTCGTTCAGAGATTACTCGGAACAAACAGACATCAGTCTCTCTCTGTCTCTTCAACTTATCGCAGTCTGCTGCTGGACATACATAGGTCTCCCCCATTTTGTATGTTCCGTATATTCTTTGCATTTAATGTAAAACGTTTATTTCAATATTAAAAACAAGTACTTCAATTTTATTTTTGTGTACAGATAAAAAAGGAAGTATACTTACGGGTTATTCAGGCTTATTTTTTTGTAATCGAACAGTGGCAGCCCTGACCGAATCCCGCGGGTGAATCCAGCGGGCGGCGGAATGAAAATTGGATTTGCCTCTGATTGGATTTTTATTTACTTAAGACAAGAAAAATTCTCCTCGAAGCAGCGCGACGTCTTTATAAATGATTTAGAGATCCACGTTAGCCCACTCCGCTTGATTAACTGAGTTCTGCACCTTCTTCTTTCTTTTATTTGTTTCTTGATGCTCGTGTCTATTGTAAATATTTTTATTATGTTGCTGTTGTTTTGTGTTGCGTTTTCCAATAAACATTTTTCATTCATTATTCTGTTGAACTTTGTAAATTTTTAGGGTTTAATTCAGTTGCCTGTCACCTAATTAGTGTTAGTGAACGCGGCGTAGGCTCCTCTTACCTCATCAACGGTGTCTACGGAAGACAGCGTCAGGACATCCTGTGGTTGTTCTGACTACGCTGAGTAGACTTCCATTCAGTGCAATTGCATAAATTTAAAAATGTTTTTTTAACTTTGTTTAACAATGAATGTTGTAATTGTTTTCTGAATAAAATTTTACTTTACTTTACTTTACTTTACTTTAATACTTCCTATTTCCTGACCTAAGTATAGCAATCACACGCTCGTTGATTTGATATTTTAATGCACTTCCATGGCTTTTAGTCCCTTACTCGACTTCTATTCCTTGTGATGATGAATTTCATATAAAACTCTTAAATATCACTGATAACATAAATATAATGGCAGCTCTGGTTTAAACTATACAGAAACTATAAATTACCAACTAGAGAAAATTTTATAATATTGCCAGTTATTATAACAATAATCATAAACAGAAAGTACAAAAAATAATAACAGCAAATACTTTTTTTTTGTTTTTACATATAGGGTGTTTGGAACATGGACCGACAGGACATTTTATGGATGGTTGGGTTACGCTACTTTTTCCCGGTAGACGCAATGTCTTTAACAAGACAGTTAAATTCAAAATTCCTTTTATTTTCCTTTACAAACAATTTACAAGTCTTATCTAAACATTTCTTGCGTTGCCACGTTCGATACACTTCTGCCGCATATTGTCAGGAGTTCCCAAGGGCGGCACCATTGGGCCCCAAGTTACTATTCCATTTGATCGGAGCCGTAGTAAAGCCCGCGCCCACCAAATTTAATAATTCACCCACCAATGTTGCTTCGGTGCATTGCTAGAGTTCGATGCACTGTAATCGGGAAATATTCATACACGTTAACTTCTGTGCAAGTTGTCGTAGCTTTTGTGAATTCATATTGATTCGCGAA
Source organism: Leucinodes orbonalis (assembly GCA_019425675.1). Taxonomy (NCBI): domain Eukaryota; kingdom Metazoa; phylum Arthropoda; class Insecta; order Lepidoptera; family Crambidae; genus Leucinodes; species Leucinodes orbonalis. Next base: position 1,935 of record PQWD01002318.1, read on the forward strand.
TATAGTGAGATATTTATTGCACATACTCTAGTACCTGAGTTACGTTTAGGGGTTTTATTAGAAATTAATGAAGTATAAATAAATAAATAATATGTCTGGCTATGTCATGTTTCAGATAGATAGATAGAATCCATCTTTATTAAATATAGTTACATGTTTTTACCACACGTAAGTCTTCATAAATATGAATAATTTACAAAAACTTACAATACAAAAAAAAATACAAATTATCAGTATTTAGAATTACTATTTATTATTTTTGGTTCATCGTTATTTATTATTATGCAATAAAATATCGTGAGGGCTGACAAATGACGAAAATAATCTAAACAGGAGCACGTAGGTTGTAACTGAATGAAAATATTAATAATTCCATTGATAGAATACGGTTTGATATTAGAGACCAATATTATTTTGATACTCTTGAAGATGAAATTCTGCAAGCATACGTGATGTGTTCGCGTAATGGTCTCCATACCTTCGGTTGTAAAAAGTGAATCCAATATCTAGTTGAAATCAGATTCTTAAAATGCTGAGTACCACAGATACTCGTTTTTAATCTTGGTTTATAATTATAAATTATATAGTAAATTTCAGGTGAAAAAAACATTTTTAGACAGTAAAATCTATTCCATATATGAACTGACGAAAAGCTTCTAATTTCCAAGTTATGGTATAAAAAAACTTATTAAAATTACGTAACTCGTCTAGTTATACCGAATTAATAGAATAGAAAGTTACATAAATTAACTTTCCAGATAATGATGTTGCAATTGCATACGGATAGCTTTATTAGCATGAGCGCGCCAACCAAAATCGGCCCCAGTTCCCGGCAGCCCCACTATGCCGACCACGGCAGTGGCTGGTCACGTATGTCACAGAACGATGGCCGTTAGAGCAGACGAGTTCTGGAGTGGAGACCGCGTCTTGGCAAGCGTAGCGTAGGACGCCCTCCGCCCGATGGACGACGACTTGCGAAAGGTCGCTGGTGGAAGCTGGATGAGAAAGGGAGGACCGGGATGTCTGGCGCAAAATGGGGGAACCTATGTCAGCAGTGGACTGCAATAGGTGAAGAGAGAGAGCTTTATCAAGGATTTTTTAACATTGAAACTATTTTTACTAATATAATACAAGTGTGATTCCATTAGATACGGAAAACTACACAATATTTTACCGTATTTCGATTATTCGTACCATGTCAGTATGTCTCGGAGACCTTCGTACTATAAATGCATCGCATCTCTTCTATATCGAAAAGCGTTAGTAGGTCCGTGGTTGAGTTTGCATTCAGCCCGCACTACACATTTACGGTATGTGCCTTGAACCTTACTACTTGTAAATGAGCTTGTTCGAATGTTTGAGTTCGTGTATGTAGTCTAAATCAGCAGTGGGTTCACTAGTCAATTCTAATTTTGTTTAAAATTAATAGTCTGTTATTGTACAACATTTTTGAGTTTCAGTTAAATGTATGGGGAACCCCAAAATATATTAATTATTTTTCAAGTTTCTTGTCAAAACCTATTAGCGGTTCACAGAATACATATACTTGCAAAGTTTGAATAGTGTAGTGTTTATAGTTTCGGAGAAAAAAGGGTGTGACATACGGACGGACAGACAGACATGACGAATCTATAAGGATTCCGTTTTTTGCCATTTGACTACGGAACCCTAAAAAGAAAAATAATTAACTCAAACAGGCAGATTCAGTGCGCATCCATGTATAAGCTTAGTATGTTACGATATCTTGAACAAATATAAATACAATAAAAATACGTAACCAATAAACTTCCATCCCCTATTCAAGAACTACAAACACAAACATATAATAAAAATAGTACATTACAATACACATAGAAATCAGAACAAAATAATTATATTTATACTGTATATGTTTATAATGAAAATAATAAAAATAAATATATATACATATATAAAATAAATTAATATATCAACTAGAAAGATAGAATTCTTGACACGTTTTTTAATTTCAAATATTAATTTTATAAAAATGTTAATATTTCTATATCCTATTTTAAATCAAAATGTAAAACTCCTATTTAAAGCACAATACTGAAAGCAGCTTTTTGGTAACAAATTTCAACTGTATATATAGCACGATTGAAAAATTGTGCCCTGCACCTATACACAAATATCTCATACAATTTTACTTTAATCCAACTCACTCCCGGTTTATTTCCATCCAAATTGACTTTTTATCATTCCTCACATAGTATTAAAGAGATAAATCCAGGAAATATGTGCGCTCGTACGTCTCTCAAATCGAGAGTGACCGTTAAAGTTTTTACGAGCATGTCACCAACGCCATCTAGTTGCGGAGATTGGCTCCACTAAGCGAGCCATCTAGGCTGTAAACTAGAACTTTATGCCTAGCTCACGGTGAATAAAATTTAAACGATCTAGGTGTTTGTTAGACGTTTAACGCTACTTTGCCCGGATATTAAAGAAACTTGGTTGTTTTACGGAAGCCAACCTTTAGATTGTATAATTTGATCAGACACAATTTTTTATAGGTACAAAATTGTTTTCATGACCTAGTTCCTCTAGCTCTTTAGCAATCTTTATTATTTTAGGTTGTATTGTTGTGTCAGGGTACTCCACTTTTACATTTAACACTACATATATGAATTATACTCTCGCGTGCAAGTAAATCGACTCAAGCCTCAAGTGCGCATAAAAAGTGATATAACTAAAAAATGACTTATTTTACCTCTATATAATGTTTTACATAATTAAAGCCTAGTAATTAGGCTTTCAAATGGTAGCATAATATCAGTAATTTAAATAAACACTTGTACTTAGAATGCAACTGAACGCAACCTCCCGTAAACTGCTCTGCGCTCTATTCACAACTTGCGCGACACAACCCCCTATAAAACCCCCTGTAATCGTTTTTTTCTTATCAGTCGCTCATTAGACGTTGACCTGAACACATCTCTGCAAATTAAAGCCGTCATTTGAAGAAAATTATGGATACAACACCTGAAGAAGCCGCTCAAGTCGTTGCCCTGTTGCAAGAAGGGTTGAACCAGCGAGAAGTCGCTCGTCGTTTGAATATGAGTCAGTCCGCTGTCTCGAGAGTATACAGAAGGTTTCAAGAGACCTAATACCAGCCGACGCCGGTGCACCTCGGAGCGTGACGACCGGTTTTTGGTCTCGACCTCTCTCCGAAATCGACACCTTACCGGCGTAGATGTGCAGCAGGAGCTACGTCAAGTTCGCGGGGTGACTGTCAGTCAGTGGACAGTTAGAAGAAGGTTGAAAGAAGCTAACCTTACTCCGAAAAGACCCGCTACAGGCCCGAAGTTGACCACAGCTCATCGTCAAGCACGCCTTCACTTTGCTCGAGAACATTTGGATTGGAGCATAGAGCAATGGCAGTCAGTCCTGTTCACAGATGAGACGAGGATGTGTCTCCATGGCAGCGACAGAGGTCGGGTATACCGTCGTCCGGTGAACGGTTTTCACAGTGCTGCTTTGTGGAAACCGTTGCATATGGTGGCGGATCTTGCATGATGTGGGCTGGAATTTCCTTAGAAGGCAAAACGGACCTTGTTTTCGTTCCTGGGGGAGGCCGGGGAGGAGGTCTGACCAGTGATCGTTACATTGAAAATGTTCTACTGGATCAAGTTGTCCCTTATCAAGGCTTTATTGGGGAAAATTTCATCTTGATGCATGACAATGCCCGATGTCACACTGCTCGGGCCACACGTGATTTCCTGAACGAAGTTGGAATTCACACTATGCATTGGCCAGCGCTCAGCCCCGATTTAAATCCCATTGAGCACATATGGGACGAGCTCAAAAGGAAAGTTAGAGCGAGGAATCCAGCTCCGACAAACATCAATGAGCTCAAGACTGCGTTGGTAGAAGAGTGGGTCGAATACCACAATCATCCATTAAAAAGTTGATAAGGTCGATGAAGAATCGCATGAGAGCAGTGATCAGAGCTAGAGGAGGAATACCAAATATTGACACGAATAATTTTTTTATCTTACGCACATTTTGTTTCATTTAAACACAATAACCCCATACTGTGAAATTGTATGAATTTTCAACATTTTTTACATTATCATTAGCATTAACCTTTTTTACTAAACTACTGAATCGATTTTCATGCAACTTACACCATTTTAAAGCTCAATTACTAGGCTTTAATTATGTAAACATATATATAGAGGTATAATAAGGCATTTTTAGTTATATCACTTGTTATGCGTACTGAGGCTTGAGTCGATTTACTTGCACGCGAGTGTATTTGTAAGTTTTATTTAACAAAAGTTGAATGTTGAAGAACTTACGCAAGAAGAAGAGCACGTTTAGCAAGGAAATTAATATAATATTTATTCTTTTTTTTTATGTTATAGGGAGCAAACGAGCAAGAGAGACACCTGATGGAAAGTGTTCAACCCCCATGAACAACGGTGGCACTAGAAGCGCCACCGATGCATTGCTTGCCTTTGAAGGAAGGAATACGCTCTTTTCTTGAAGGTTCCTATGTCATATTTGTCAGAAAATACCGCTGCTGGTAGGTCATTCCATATTAGCGAAGTACGTGGAATAAAATTGCGCATAAATCGAACTGTACTCGAACGCCAACCATCAAGATGATGAGGATGGAATTTCAACTTATGGCGGGTATTCCGATGATGAAACTCAGCAGCATATCTGATCGAACAGTTCTTTGGAACACTCCCATTGTATTGCGATAAAAGACACAGAGACTCGCAACATCTCTGCGCAAGGCTAAGGAATCTAGACCATTGGTGATCGACGGATCGTTGACCATCCGCGTGGCTGCCCCAGAATACGACGGGCAAAAGTGGTCAGACTCAGGGAGAGATTCTCCTGCTTGCAAACAGGTACCCTCCTGGGGTCCTATTGATTTTAAAGCCGCTGCCATACTAGAGTAAGGGGGAAATGGACTACCGGAGTTGTACAAACCAAAACGAAACACAGGAAGGTTATCCCTAATTCACGCCGGAATCTGTACGAAAGTGGTATCACACCGGACGAACCAGTCCAATTTATGAGCTGCAAGTAATCCTACAGCTGGGCTCTACCACTGTATGTGCTGCTCATTTAGCACCACCCGGAGTCACGTGTAAGGCATCAAGGGCTAAACCTTACGGACGCGAGCAAATTCAAAATGTATGCAACTCATCACGACTGAATTTTTCCCTAGCCGTCAATATTTCAACACATACTACTTACAACCTTTTGCTTCGTACGTCAAATTGATCGTAGCGAGTCGAGCGTGAAATGCAGTCCTTTGGTGTCTATTTCGAATTTCAAAGAACCGATGAGGTAATAAAGCATAGCAACACTTAAAAATTTAAGAAGAGATACTTTGGATGCTTTTCAGAACATAACATCCACAGTTAAAAGATTGAGGTTAGTTCATCATCATTATGACAGCCGACACGTTCACGGACTCCGAGTCCATGCTCAAATTCACCATAAAGGAGTCAGCCGTGTACCAAGTATTTTTTGTCATAAAAAAGGTTATCAGTGTATAAAAATCTGTTGATAAGTGGTACCGTTTATCAATGAATATTTGTAAGATCACAAAAATTAGTTCTTTAAATGCCATTGTATATCATTCCGCAATTGAAATAACGCGCGCGTTGTGAGTATATCGGAGTCACAAAACCCCCTTACCACTACCCAAATCGCTTCGATTTCCATTTTCCCTTTATTACGTTTGATATATAGCTAAAACTTAATAAGGTAGGTTTTGGGTATTAGGTTGATGTTCTTTGCATAAAATTGCAGCGGCCTTATTATACATGGTCTAAAATGTTTTGTCCACCAAACTGTACCTACATTCGCAATAAAGAATTGAGTATTGAGGTGGGCAATGCACTCGTTGTTATTTCAGCTAAATACCTGTACTCGTATTCCTATGAATTTATGAAGGTTAAATTAAATCATCGACGTTCACACATCGCTATGTGTTTACTGTCTGGGGATCGAACCTGAAACCTGTGATGTCGACATCTCAACTATTCCATTAAATGGATCGCCAAAGTATGTGTCTATGTGTAAAAATAGTCGAGTTTTTGTAACAAGTTTCCCTGGAACAAGAAGGGTTGTCGTTTGAGAATTTATGCCGGAACAGCGTCGAGACCTTTCTGTCCGTACGTCATATTTATTACTGTTCGAAAAAGAAGTGTTCAAGCTGTTCGAGTCGTGTGACCAGTTCGGAAAGATATTTTATTTGTTAGAATCTATTATTACAGAAATTGCGTCGACATGGTTTGGTTGATTCATTTAAAGAATGAAAGATAAAAATTATTGGTAATAAATTAACAAAATATAAAAATACAACCCATTATTGAATAAATTTATTCTTGTACTAGACAAGTTACACGAGTAGTTATGTGGCAAAAGGTGTCCTCAGCTTCATGCTGATATATCTGGCATCAGGCGTTATCAGAACAGCGCTATTATGCAGTTCCTAGTACAATAAAATAAAGTAGTACTTATGTTAATATTACGAATATTAAATATATATAAGTACATATATACTAAAGGAACAATACCAGCACCGCGATGCAGCGAACCTAAAGGAGAAATAATTTGAGTTTTAGTTTAATGTATGGGGAACCCGAAATTAGTCTTTTATTATTAAGATTCATGTGAAAACTGCCGTTCACAGAATTAAAAAGTTTTAACAGTATAGTGTTTATAAAAGGGTGTGACATACGGACGGACAGATAGCAAACAGACAGACATAACGAATCCATAAGGTTCGTTGTTTGCCATTCGGCTACTACTACTAACCCTAAAAATCAGCAAATATGTTAAAATTTACGAAATGTCAAATCAGTAAAATGAAACAGGTTTTGTACATAGCACCCGATAGAGCAGCTTCTAACTCACACCGTCTAACCGTGTACACATCACACGATCTCACCCCAACAAATATCGTTTATTTCCAAAGCAATTTCACCCGAAGCCCAAAGACTCCGAAGCCCAAGCGGAAGTGTTACTTTAAAGCGGCTATTAATGTCTGTAGCTTTTCACGCGGGCTGAAAGCTCACGCACCCGACGCGAAATAACGGGCCATCGGGAATCCGCATAAATCCAACACTGACTTCGCCAGACTTATTCAATCTCCGAGGGTGGCGTCAGAGATACTTTAATAACTAGATGTGGCACTTTCAAAGTACGTTATTTCCTTAAACCATTCGATCTATAAAAGAAATGTGTGTCTGAATATAACGGCAATTGATAAATTGTTGTGGAATATAATTAATGTTAAAAGTTTCATATAAAGGCAAACAAGACATTCATAATTAGAATCATACATATTTCTTAGAAGTACCTATATATCCTTCAATATTAATAATAATTTTATTTTGAAAATTCTAAAATAAGAAGAAGAAAGAACGATGGTTTCGACCAACACTTACCATCAAGTGTTCAGCCAGCATTGTTTATTTATTTAGGTGATAATAACTGATAACCTAAACAATACTTAACATCTATTAAATATTATTCTATTTGTTATTAAAATAACCATTGTTTCTGAATATGATGGGTAAGTTTCCGTTAACAGTGATGGCTTTTGAATTGAAACAAGATTTAATAGTAACATGTACATAATTTAAGATGATTCGATAGCTGTCAAACATTCAGACCAAATGCACATTACCTATTACCTCATACACTTGAGCAGGAACAGTTATAGAAAAGAAGCCAAATTCAACACCAAACTTAGTGAGAGTAGTCGCTTCCAGTAGTCTTAGGTCTAGCCACGGATATGTCTCAGTGAGGTCGTGTTTCTCGCCACAAAAGTCCACTATATAAAGGCCGACGGTCACTTTGTATTTGTCTTACACCAGCGGGTTGTTTGAACTGCACACAGTAATAGAGATAAAGCGTCTGCTATACAGCAGAACGCCGATTATCGATTATCCCCGGACTGGGGTCGATTCGGATAATCGAAAATTCAGATAATCGGACATAGACTGATAATAAAGAAAAACCAACTGTCACACATCGAATAAACTTTATTAAGTTTAACAAACACAGTTCTACAATAACGCTCACTTGAACATCTAGACAGATAAAGTTGCAACCCCAAAACAAAACAAAAAATATGTACTTGGTTTTATTTTTTTATATTAAACTTAGGACGGATTCGGATAATTAGCGATTCAGTTAATCGGCGTTCTAATGTATGTGGAAATAATATTAATCCCTTATAGTAATATTTCATCGTCAGCTCATTAAATGTATCCACCGACGGGGAGCCTACCCGTACGTAGGTGAATAGGCCTTAGTCGTCCACGCGGGCCCAGTGCAGATTAGACGACTTCACGCACAATCTCTTCGCAGGCATGCGCAGGTTTTGCTCACGATGTTTTCCCTCAACGTAAGGGCGTCGGATACGTTATCCGACGCATATAATTTTAGAAATTCGAAAAGACAGGTATGTGGCAGAATTTGAACCTGCGCCCTCACGATCGGAAGGCAACAGCCCACACCATTGAGCCATGGTAATATTTAATAGAACCAAATATTAAACTATGATCACTAAACTCCAATGTGACATTATCGAAGTTCTAGTGTATTGAAGGTATAGTGGTCCAGATAAACTAGAATTGAATTCAAATCAAGGATTCAAATCTCACTCGGAGCGTGCTCACTGTGGTACTTTGTGGGGTTTTCGCAGTTTTTTATTAAACGAACTGCCGTTTTTATTTCACAAAGTGAGGTTTTTCTGTTTTGTCTTGAAAAGAAGATGGAGCGTTATGTTCGTCTTGTGACTATTTAGTTTTGGTGTTGATACTTCTTAAGTTTTTGTTGAAATATTTATGTTAAAACTGGCGCTTTGGTCTTTGTCGTTTTGACTGGTATTGCATCAGTTGAACTTTTTGAATGTTTAAAGACAACCATTACACCACAATAAATTTTTGTACATTAACATGTCTGTTTGTAATGGTCTTGGTGTTTTTATGTATATAAATATGTATTTAGAAAAAAAGTGTATAAGTATGTTAAACAGTTATTTTGTTGCCTAGATATAAGCTTCTCGCTAGTTTCAGGCTAGATGGCGCTATCTGAATGTAAGTGGATATTTATTTTATTAATTAATGTTATAATATTATCGTGTACCGCATTAGGTTTCTTAAGATAAAAGGCTAAACTATATGAGCATTGTCGCGAAATTTACTGTTTATCGTCTCTCGCTCGCCACGCCACCTGTCAGTTTACAAATCAAATTACAAACAGTCACATAACTTGACTTGTACGAACTTCCGATGCGAAGTTTCGAATTGAGAAGCGAATTCACGTTTGGGACTGGAAGCACGGTGGAGGTGCTGGCTTCTACTTTATGAAGTCAATAAACTCCGTCCGGTGCAACTTTTATGTGTTGTCGAATTTCATTTTCGCAACTGTTGCATTTGTAGTGAAGTTTCGAGTACTTGAATGTTTAGTTCAAAAATCATATCATAGAATATTATAAGTATCTGCGAAATGAATTCCAGAAAATAAAAATCTATATGGTACGGGGATGTTTCTACTTTACCTTCGTTTTCAATAGACTGCCAGGACTCCAGTCACAATGGAAAATCTATTGTTTGTGACGCTTTAAGGCGTCTCTGACGGTCAATGGGTTGAAGCCCAGTACACCCAGTACTGGTAAAAAAATATTAATTCTAATAAGGGAATAAATAGCTGATGTTTATCTTGAATGTATGAGAATTGTTGGACT